>APFE030508705.1:2327-15032 GCA_000404065.3 Pinus taeda | reverse complement strand
TTATAAAATAACAATAATTATTGGTTGTCTTGACAAAATATTTTAAAATTTAATAAACCCTCTTACTACTGATTCTCCCCTCCCCTCTCCGTAGTAAACTCAATTTCAACAATTGGTATCAGAGGTAGGTTTCTCTCGGTGAAGCTTGATCGCTCGAGAGCATATTTTTGGATTATTTCCAAGAAGAAGAGAAAAAAACAAGGAAGAAGAAGGGTTGTAAACAAACTAATAATGGTACAAAATCATAAGAGCCCCTCCTCTTAGTAAAATATATGGCAGGAAATATTTTCAGTAATGAAAATTTTATTTCCTATTGCCAATCTAGTGATGATGAGTGTGACACCCTCCTCCTACATTTAACCAAGATAATAGGTCTTCTTGGGTAAGCATGTGATGAGAGGCTACTATTATGTGATTCAACTCCCCATATATAGTTAAGGAAGTGGAATTGATGAAACTAAACATATTTGACCTTCCACACAAGCTACAGAGCCTTCAGAAGCCAGCCAACCCTCTCAGGTGACCAACCCCTTAGACAAATTTAAATTTTAATGATATGGACCCTTAGTCGCTCCCATGAAAATCCATGCATGCGACTGAGGCCTTCCAGACACTCCCACAACAAGGAATTCCAGTGACTGGGGACTTTTTCAGACAATTCTAAGGAAGGAACCCAAAATTCTTTGCCACCTTTTCAAGACGAGGACTTAGGCCACTACCCAAAACTTTATGAAACCTTTAGAAATGATAAATAAAATTGGAACAAGGTTAATAATGCAAATATTTGATCTCGAACTTCATTGGACCCCTACTAGCCATAACAGAGATTTCATCAAACATGTCACAAATATGTAATTTATAGGTCATAACAATATAAATGAGCATAGCGATCTCATACTTATCTAAGATTAATAAAGAAGCATTTAGGCCTTACCACAATAGCTTCATTATAATCTATGATGTCATATATAAATTGTACATTCATTTGCAAATCAAAACATGATAAGATCCATAGATAAAGACTATTAGAAAGCATTCTCATAACCAACATATAACCAACAGAAACAACAAGGATATAACAACTGTGAAAACCACATATGAGACAATGTATTTACACATGAAATAACAAGGAGAAAGTGCTCTTATTAATGAATGTATAAGCAAACCAAGTCTAGGACTTCCATGAACCACCCAAACATAGATTAGCTGAAATAAATATTTCTTTTAGCTAATCACCCCTGTGCCATATTCCAAGCATATATGTGGGACTCGAAACAAAACCAATCTATGTTTCCTCAATATTTTTCGCAATTCCCACCAAATCAGTAGGACCTAAAACATAATGGATGCTTTCGGATCTCTCCACCTACACCTTGAGGAATTTTCCTATCTTATAGTCTCTATGATTTACCATATATGTTTTCATTCAACGGTTGAGGATTCCTAGTCCTAATGAAGATGCCACCCTCTAGGATTTACTGTATATCATGCCACTCGTTAGTTGAGGATTCCTAGGCCTACCGAGGTACACAAAATCCATCTATAGTACAAGCCCACCTTCGCTCATGTAGGTATTACCAGGCATCGTGTTTTTTCTTTCAGAGAGCACCTCACTCAGTTTCGAAACCATCCAACATTCCATCTTAACTAAGTAAAAGAGAACCCATCACACCAAGGCTATCCAGAAATGGAAAGGTGAGGTTGAAAACAGTGTCACACCTTGAAAAACCCATGCCAATGGCAACAAGAGAGCCAAGAAAACACATCCATAACCATGCATGTAAAAAATAGCAAGGAAATCATACATGTGAGTCAATACAATAAATTACGTTGTGGTAATTTGATCCCGCTCTTCCTTTCTTGATTTTTGATTCCCCTTTCCTTCTTTCCTTTGCTTGATCGAATGTTGAAGTTCTCCAAGAAATCTCTAATTGTCCAAGAGTGTCTGAGAAAGAGAATAAAGAGAGAGCTCCAAAATTGAATTGAAAAAAGGTTGTGAACTGATCCTCAGAAGCCTTTTTATTAATGAGGCCTTTACTTACTTCCATTTCCATTATTCTCCTTCATTTTCCTCCTCACATGGAATTTGTGACCTTTCACCTTCATTTTCTCCTAATTTCCATTATTTAATTTTTATTTTTTTTGCCAAGAATAACATTTTTCCTCTCCAAAGCATTTTTCATTGCCTTTGAAAATTTCCTTATCAATAATAAACCAAATTAACACACACACACTAGGATGTATTGCCCAACATCTAGGCTGGAATAAGTTTCCCATGACCTTGGTTGTTATTTTTCCTCTATTAACTTTATTTACATGGAATTTTTACCATTTTTGTCACAGAACCCTCCCCTTTTGGGGAACATCATCCTAGGTGTTCAGTGACACCTAAAACTAGCAACACTACTAAAAATAAAAACATATTTCCCACGAAATTTCATAACTTATCTTGATGTAGTAAGATCAATTTGTTAAGAAGAAAACCAACATGAAAAACATAACAACATGACAACCATAATGACATGATATCCATTCTGCTTGTTGGAGCTTTATAACACAAATCATGGTGGTATTTATACCTGTATACATACATATATACATATACGAAAACATAAAATAAAATCATATGCCAAAACATCCTCTCAACTAACAAAGAAAGAAGGATACATAGCCTTCATCTCATCAACCATTTCCTGTGTAGCTTCATTGGGCACAAATTGCTTCCACTGCACTTTAACCTACTCCATTTCTTAGTTTCATAGCATGAGCATATTTATCTGCAAAATACATTTAGGCTCCTACTGGAATTATCCTTCTAGCTGCACCTGCAATACAAACAAGTAAATCAAATGATCAACATCTTTAACATACTTCTTAAGCAATGACACATTGAAAAAATCATCGAATTTCACTATGGGAGGCAGTGCAAGTCAATAGGCTACTGGTCCAATCCTTTCAAGAATATTAAAATGTCCATAAAACCAAGGTGCTGAATTGGCACATGATTGAATCCTCAAGGAAATTTTCTTGGGATTAATGTGCAAGTACACCAATTCCCCAACCTAAAACTTCTTAAAAACTATGTTCTGATTTGTATAACTTGTATGCTTGTCCTGTACTACCTTTAGATTATTCTTAATGACCTACGCTTCTTCTTCCATATCTTCCAACATGTCCGGCCCTATAATTACTTTGTTCACTGGGTCACTCCAACTTATGAGAGTATTGCAACTCCACCCATACAATTCCTCAAACTAACTCATCCTTAGTGAATATTGATAACCATTACTATAAGAAAACTCCACCAATGCAAGGTACTCCTCCCATCTCCTCTATTGATGCATCATATACATCTTCAACATATCCTCCAATATCTTGTTGACCCTCTATGTTTTTCCATCTTTCTGCAGATGATAAGTTGTAGTGAAGGCCAATTCTGTATCGAAATGTGTAAACAATTCTTTCTAGAATCTAGAAGTGAACTTAGCATCCTTGTCTGACACAACCTTCCATTGGACACCATGTAGCCTCACTACATCTATGATGAAGGCCTATGCTACATCGTCACCTAAATAATTATACTTCACTGGAATGAAGTGCACTACCTTTTTTAACATGTATACCATAACCATGATATAAGGATGTTGTCTAAATGTCCTCAGGAAATGTCTAATGAAGTCCATGGATATGACTTGCCATCTCAACTCTGTAATCAAAATCGGTTGTAGTAAACCACTAGGATGCTTACACTCAGTCTTTGCCTCTTGATAGTCCAAGAACCTAGCCAAAAACTCTCCCACTTCTTTCTTCATGTTTGATCAATAATAAAACTTCTTCACTATTGTCAATGTCTTCTCATACCTTGGATGACTTGAATATGGATTAGCATGAAATTCCCTCAATATAAGATTCTTGATCTCGTTATTGTTTGGCACATATATCCTTTCCCTAAATCTGATCAAACCATATTCCATGAGTCGATAGTCCACATCCTGATCACCTATACTCTATTGTAACTTGTGCCTAAGCTCCATATACCTGTCATCCTATTTTCCTACCTATAAGTTACAATCATGTAAGTTTGGCCCATATGAGCTCATAATTGTTATATGGTTCACTTGTATTATCTTGCTAAGAGAATTTGCAATCACGTTCTCTTTATGTATGATGTACCTAATCTCAAAGTTGAACTCAATAATCATAGTCAATGATCTAGCTTACCTAGAATTTAGATTTAGCTGTTCAAACAAGTATCTCATTCCACTGCGATTGTTAATCAGTACTGATCTAGAATTGATCCAAGATAAAGAATTTTAGGTTTTACAGACTCATGTGAATGGATGTGCCTATGTTACTTTATGCAACTGATCGATAAGATTGCGAAATACACAGACATTGAAGCAGTTAGAGAAAACATAATAGGCAAACATATAAACACAACAGGTTTAATAAGGAGTTCACCTAGCACTCCTGGGCTACATCTCTTGGTCCAGCCTTTAGTGGTGGCCTCTCTATTATGTTTTCAAGGTAGATTTTTTATAATAGTGAGCTCAATTTGAGTCTCACTCAACAGATATAAATCAGTAGGACTGTACTTGGATCCTCCAAGTATCTGGAGTACATAGACTCTCCTTACTGAAACTCGACCTCTACTGGTCACAGTAGTATGAGCCCAATCTGAGACTCATACATGACAGGCATATACAAAGGAATTAGTTTGAACCTCTCAAGCCTTTTCTGGAGTACACAAACTCTCTGACTCTCTCTGGCTCTATCTGGCTTGATGCTACCTTCAAGTTAGCTCGACTTCTTCTCTCTATTCTCTACTCTTAGCTTTCTTAACTTGCTTTTCTCACCGTTCTACTGCTTATTGTTCTCTTTGTCAGTTCATGGCTTTAAAGCCAATATGCTTTCTGACTATTTGTTTCCACTTCCTAGCTTTCTACTTCTCCTGCCTCTGTTTGTTTTAATTCCTCTGTTCTATGTCATCATCACCGTGTAACACCTCACAGGGAGGTGGCCACCTATTTCATAATGAACTGAGTGTCAGTTCTCATGGAAATGTTTGAACGATCGTTATTTCCATTTGCTCCTAGATTGCCCATGAAACACAAACCTTTGCCAACTCATCCTCCATGTCGGACTTCAAACCTTGTACAACTTGGCCTGTTTACCCCATTGAATCTAGTCATCCATCAGATAGCATTTCCACCGTCGATCTGGGGCCTCCATATCCTACGGTCTCCATCCATATCAGGCAGGTAAGCAGCATGACGTTTACTAATCCGATGTGAGCCGTTTTCTCTCTATTCCACCGGACACGTGTCACCCAGTGTGTGGCATTGAGTGAGACTCGGTTGAAACCACTTACCACTCGAAGCCCTTCCGATACTGTACCAGTTTTTGTGTGGGACCTACCTTTGATGGAATCGGTGCGATATCCATATGGTTTTATGACTTTTTGGGTCCGAGTCACTCGAGGCTTTTCCATATTTTTGAGAAACCTCCCCCATTTCTCAAAAAGACCTCCCGTTCTGCCAATTCATGATAGCGCGTGTTACCATGGGCCAACAATCTACATGCTTTAATGAGGGTCCTCATTGCTCCATGCTGCTCACAAATTGCAATTGTTTAGAGCATATTTCTGATAAGCTCGACCTTTGTAAGTCTTTGAAACTTTGGCAAGAATTTTACAGAGTTATGAAAACTTAGAGAGTATTTTAGGATCCAATTTGGATCACAGCCTTCCCACTGAAAAATATTTTGGACCACCAAAAGTTGGTTTTTAAGCATCAATCAAGTAAGGGTATAGATTCCTTGCTTGCTCAATCTCTATCCATTTTGCACTGCTTGGTTTTGAACCTTTGAGTCCAATCCTAAGGTACTCAACATAACCTCTGTGCGTAGTTCTCACCTTCGTGTCCAGAACTGTATCTTCCTGCAACTCATTGAGATATTCAGGCAACAAATCATCAATAGAAGGCAATTGGCTTTGCTCTTTGGGATCTTCAATCAATGAAGGTTCAAATAGTCTCAAATTGTCTACATTAACAACTGAGTAGATGTGCATGTAAGCTAGTAAATCAAGGCGAAAAGCATTCTCACCAATCTTCTCAAGTATCTTGAAAGGTCCATACCTTATTGGCTTCAGCTTCTTACCTTAACCTTGCATTCTATCTTTGCTAATATACAGCTAGACTTGATCACCAACTTGGAAACTATGCTCAATCTAATGCTTATAATGCCTTGCCTTGTACTTGACTTGGCTCTTTTCCAGCAGTTCCTGTACTGCCTGGTGAATCTACTGGATTTGTTCAATGAACTTGGTTGCCTTGTCCACGTCACTGTGTCCATCAACTGCTATGTCTTTACCAAAGACAAAATCGAAGGGAGACCTTGGTGTGAAACCAACATAGGTCTCAAAAGGAGATCTCTGGGTAGAAGAATGTTTAGCTCGGTTGTAAGCATGCTACACATAACATAAATGTTCATCCCAAAGCTTGGGATGCTTGGTACAATAGCCTCTAAGAAATTGGATCACTATCCTGTTAGCCACTTCCATTTGGCCATCTGTTTTTGGATGAAAATTTGTGCTCTTCTTCAGTCCAGTGTCCATCAATTCCCAGAAATTGGACCAAAATTTCCCAACAAATTGGGTATCTCGATTAGATATAATGGAAGTGGGTAATCTGAAATGAACCCATACATGTTGAAAGAGCAACTTTGTAGTTTGTTCATCTGTAATCTATTTTTTACAAGGTATTAAAATATACATTTTGCTGAACCTATGCATAACAACATATAAATAGTTATGACCTTTTCTAGATTTAGGCAGTCCTCCAACAAAGTCCATGTAAACACATTCCCAAGGATGAGAAAGAACTGATAGTGGAGTGTACAAGCCTAGTTTTCTATTGTTGGTCTTGCTTTTACTAGACATAGTACACCCTCTTACATATATAGAAACAATTTCATTCATTTTTGGCCAATAACAAAATCTTTGCAGTTGTGCAACTGTTTTACTTACACCAAAGTGACCTGATATTAGAGAAGTGTATGATTCTCGAATTATCTTTACTCTTTCAGTTTGTGGAATGGATAACTTTCCAAAATGATACAAGAGTCGGTCCTTAACGTGATAATCTAATTCTTCTACTTGTTTGCCATGACTTAAAGTTGCATATACATCTTTAAAATCTATATCCTGAGCATACTATTCAATGCAGCTTTCATGCAACACTTAATTATGCTTAACTATAGTAGATGCATTTATGATTGGTCTAGACAACATATCTACAACTTTATTATGTATGCCCTTTTTATATCTGATGACTAGATGAAACCGTTGTAGAGAACCCATCCACCTATAGTGTCTTGATTGCTACAACTTAGTTTAGGACTATAAATATTGAAGTGGTTGATGATCAATATGTATAACTATCTCTTTGCCCATTGGACAATGTTTCCACTTTTTCACACTCTGTACTAATGCATACAATTCTTTATCATATGTGGGATAATTTACTACTGCAGAATTAAATGTCTCAAAATGATAACATATGGGTTTACCATGCTGCATCAACACTGCTCCCATGGCATAGTCGTTGGCATTTGTTTCAATCTCAAATGGTCTTTGAAGAATAGGCAATGCTAGTACTAGTGTTGTACTAATCTTTTCTTTCAAGGTGTCCAAGGCTTTTTTTGATTTGCCTCCCCACTGAAACACCTTGTTCAATCTTGTTAAAGCATGTAAGGGAGCTTCAATCAAGGAAAAGTTAGAAATAAACTTTCTCCAATATTGTGCTGCTCCTAGGAATCTTCTAACTTCTGTAGCAAATTGGGTTTAGGCCAGTTCACAATGACTACCACCTTAGAGGGATCTATCTTCAATTCACCACCCCCTAAAATATGACCCAAATAATTCAAAGATGTTTTTCCAAATTCACATTTTGAGAGCTTAACATAAAGATTTTATCTTTTCAAAACATCTAGAGTCTGCTTTACATGATTCAAATTTTCTTCCCATGTTTTACTGAATATAAAAATGTCATCTAAATATACAATGAAAAAATCATCAATAAAAGTTCTAAGTACATCATTCATTACTCTCATGAAAGTAGCAGGAGCATTAGTTAAGACAAAAGGCATAACCAACCACTCATACAATCCCTGCTTTGTTTTGAAAGCAGTCTTCCATGCATCTTGGTCTTCAACTCTGACCTGATGATAGCCACTATGCAAGTCTAACTTGGAAAAATAAACAACTTCTTTCAACTGATCTAGTAAATCATCTATGTGAGGAAGGGGATAAAGATTTTTTATCGTTATCTAATTTAGTGCTTGGTAATCAATGCACATTCTCCATGAGCCGTCTTACTTTCTCGCCAAGACAATTGGAGACCCACATGGCGATGTGCTAGGTCTTATGAACCCTTTTTCGAGCAGCTCCTGTACCTGCTTCTTGATTTCTACATTGTCTAAAGCGGACAACCTGTACATTCTAATGTTAGGCAATGGAGCATCTTGCTACAAATTAATATCATGTACTATTTGCTTTTTTGGTGGTAGACCTTCAGGTTCTTGAAATAGTATATCATATTCTGAAACAAATTTTTCTAAATCAGATTGTTGTTTAGCATTACAGCCTTCAAATATATTGGTTTTATTAGGTTTTTTTTCCTTTACAGTCATCAGTAAAAATTGTTTACATGAATTTACAATTCTTTTCATCTGCCCTGAGTTTATGACAGTATAATTATTCTTGCGTTTATGAGCTCTTACAATATATTCGATTCCATCTTTAACGATTTAATACTTGTTTTCAGCTCGACAGAAAATGGCTTTGCTATCATACAAGTAAGGACTTCCTAAAACAATTCCACATATATCCAAAGGAACTATATCTAACTCAGCCTCATCTACAAATGCTGACCCAAAAGAAAACTTAAGTTTACATTGTTTAGTCACTTGTAGCTTTGCTTTATCACATAACCAACCTAACGGATATGGTTTCTTGTGAGGTGTGGTTAGTAATCCCAACTTCTTTACAATTGCTTCAGAAATTAAATTTACTTGTGAGCCCCTATAAAACAAAGAACCAATCTTTTGATGCTTGGAAATAACTCGAATATGAAAAAGCTCACGTCTTTTCATCTCATTCTCTTCATTATCAGTAGATTGTGAAGAATTACTAGTAGATGCATCAGAATTTTTACCTTTTATACCTATGGCTACGATAGTTGTTTCATCCCCTGAGTCTGACCCCAAATATTTTTGAATAGTTGTAGCAGTCTTCTTCCTTTTGCCCTCATACTTCTTTGGTTTTAGCTCCGGATGCAGAATCCCATAGTGTTCATCATCATGCCCATCCTTCTTATAGTGAGTGCATGAAGATTTGGTCTTTTGTACGGTATTTATCTTCCTCTCTTTCCATTTTTGTTTTCTCTTTCCTTATTCTTGCTTGCAGTGGGTTTTGATGATCCCCCAACTTCTGGGTTCACATTCTTACCTCTAGCCTCTAGATGGGTAGCCTGAACAAATACCTCATCTATGCTAGTGGGATTAAACATGAGAATGGTGTGCTTTAAATCACTGTGTGGACCACCTATATACTTCAACAGAGTTTCAAGTGAGTCTAAAGAAATTCCTAGAATCAAAGCTCTTTTCCTAAATTCTTGATGTAGCCTTGTACACTTTTCCCTTTTAATTGGCGAAGATTTTGCTAGTTCATCATGGCTTGCTGCATATAGGCTAGTGGATAGAATTTCTTTTTAATTGCAGAAACAAATTCACTCCAGACAAAAAGAATTTTACCATGCTTCTTCATGGCAACTTGTGTCTTGGCTTCCCACCATACCAAGGCAGTGCCTCCAAGGTGTAGGATAGCCATCTGAATATCACTTTTTTCGAAATTGATGCTCTACACTCTACAATATACATCAATATATCTAATCCAATTATCCAGCTTCTCTGCATTCAACTCTCATCATATATCGACAAATCAAATTTAACATCTAATTTAATCAAATATGTCTTCTTTTTATTTTCAGGGCCTTCAGGAGGTGTGGGAAGTTTTTCTTCTTTTCCTTTGCCTTTAGATTGGTCATGGAGGAGAGATTCTTCTACTCCTTTATCTTGTTTGGAGTTTGATGAATCTTCATCCCTACCTTTCTTAAATTCTCTGTACATTTATTCTACCATGGCTTTCCTGGTCATAAAACTATCCATGAACTGGGAGTCGGATTCCAAGGGACCTTTTTTTGACATTTTCCTCTTAGGATAGACTCTTCCAATTTGTGGGTTAGCTTCAACCAACTCTCGTTGTCCTAATTTAAGCTTTGATCTAGTTAGCATTCAACAATAAGATCCAGCACAAGCTTGTCTAACCTTAGTAACCTAGAGATCTAATACCACTTGATCTGGAATTAATCCAGGATAAAGAATTTTAGGTATTACAGACTCATGTGCATGCATGTGCCTATGTTACTTTATGCAATGGATCGATAAGATTGCGCAATACACAAACACTGAAGCAGTCAGTGAAAACATAACAGGTAAACATATAAACACAACAGGTTTAATAAGGAGTTCACCCAACACTCCTGGGCTATGTCTCTTAGTCCAGCCTTCAGTTGTGTCCTCTCTATTATGTTTTCAAACCAAATTTTTTACAATAGTGAGCTCAATTTGAGTCTCACTCAATAGATATAAATCAGTAGGACTGTACTTGGATCCTCCAAGTCTCTGGACTACACACACTCTCCTTACTCAAACTTGACCTCTACTGGTCACAATAGTATGAGCCCAATCTGAGACTCATACATGACAGGCATATATAGAGGAGTTCGCTTGAACCTCTCAAGCCTTTCCTGGAGTACACAGACTCTTTGACTCTCTCCATCTTTGTCTGGCTCAATGCTGCCTTTAGGTCAGCTCGGCTTCTTCTCTCTGTTCTCTGCTCCTAGCTTTCTTAACTCACTTTTCTCATTGCTCTACTGGTTATTTCTCTTTGCGAGTTTGTGGCTTTAAAGCCAATCTGCTTTCTGACTATTCATTTCCGCTTCCTGGCTTTCTGGTTCTCCTACCTCTGTCCATTTGAATTCTTCTGTTCTACGTCATCATCACTGTGTAACGCCTCACAGGGAGGTGGCCACCTGTTTCATAACAAATAGAGTGTCAGTTCTCTTGGAAATGTTTGAATGGTCATTATTTCCATTTGCTCCTAGATTGCTCGTGAAACATGAATCTCTGCCAAATCATCGTCCATGCCAGACTTCAAACCTTATACAACTCAGCCTATTTATCCTGTTGAATCTAGTCATCCATCGGATCGCATTTCCGTCGTCGATCTGGGGCCTCCAGATCCTATGGTCTGCATCCATATTGGGCAGGCAAGTAGCATGATTTTTACCCATCCGATGTAAGTAGTTTTCTCTCTCTTCCACCGGACGCGTGTCACCCAGTGTGTGGAATCAGGTGGGACTCGGTTGAAACCACTTAGCACTCGAAGCCCTTCCGATGCCATTCTGCACTGCTCACAAATTGCAACTGTTTAGAGGATATTTCTAATAAGCTGAACCTTTGTAAGTCTTTAAAACATTGGCATGAATTTTACAGAGTTATGAAAAATTAGAGAGTATTTTAGGATCCAATTCAGATCAAATACAAACGTCCTACCAAGAAGATAGTGCCTCCACATTTTCAATGCATGAATGATCACTGCCAACCCAATCTCATGTGTGAGATAATTTTTCTCATTGTTATTGGGAAATCTAGTGTCTATGCAGAGTTGCTAGACGCACTAAGACGGGTAGCTATCTTAGAAACAAACAGATTAAAGTTACTTTCACTTTCCTTTATGAGAAGTAGATAAGAGAGGAGCAAAGAATACCAACCTCAATATTTCGCTTGGTTCCTCGCTTGTTCCTTCTCCTCTCTGATGGATCTTTGCCGCTCCTTCCTTGGTTATCCCACTTCAAAGAGTACCTGTAAAGTCAAAGCATCATAATGCGTTCAAAGTACGGAGATCTACAATCATAAACAATATAGGACCAGATATATATTGACCACACAAATGCATATATCATCAAACATACAAGAATGTGGAGGAAAACTTGAATAACTTTATTGCTATAAAGAATAGAAGAGAGGATTACAACCCATTGATCTGACCCAGCGTCATCCTCCCAGCATGAAAGCCCTTCCTCACCTCATGAAAAGCTTAGATCACCCAACACTATGTTATTCCACCAGGAAACCAACAACACTTCCTTACAAGATATCAAATTCCAGCCTCTGGATCTCTGGGATGAGGGATCCATATATAGATGATTGCAGGGGGTGATTCAGCTTCTAGGATTTTGATTAGTGTCCTCTCTCTGATAGTTATTGATTCCACTTGGAGATTCATGATCTCTTACTCATCCCTGGGTGAATTCAGAGAGGCAAGTGTCACAAGAGAAGTTTCTGGAAGATTCCATGATCATCCACCTAACAAACTCTCTCTGCCATTTGTCTACTCTCTCCCATCGCACCCTACAGAAGGGCTTTTTAGTATGCATCGCACTTTTTGCATGTGTCAAGTGAGATGCATCGCACCCTTTGCACTGAGCAGTCTGTATGGTCCAGTTTTGACCAGTTCTGAGCAGTTTTCTGTGGAGAACTTCTGGGAGATGATGTAATCAGCTGACCTTGTTCCTTTAGGGT
>APFE030508704.1:84408-156978 GCA_000404065.3 Pinus taeda | reverse complement strand
GTTTTAATGTGTTTTAATGGTTGTTTATTACTGCTGATTTTTATTTCTGCAATTTCCAGCATTCTGTAAAATTTTCCAGAATTTGTGTTTTCAACAAATTTATTTTTTCCAGCTTGTTGAATGTATGGTTATGGGAAAGGGCATTTAACTACATGGGAGAAATAAGGAGAAACTGAAAACCGGGGTGGGAAAACAGAAATTCGAACACTGATCAAAAGAAAAAATGGGCCTTAGCTTCCTGGAGTCAGTTAACTGAAAGAAAGGAGAAAGGAGGATTGGGGTTGAGGGACCCTGAGATTCTCAATAGGGTTCTGGGAGCGAAACTCTGGTGGAGATGGCTTAGGGGGGGCAATGATCTTTGGAAAACCATATGGAAAGAAAAGTATAAAATGCCTGACTCTGCAGTTGAAATCTTAAGGCGGAGAGAAACTCCCAAAGGGTCATCTATTTGGGACCTAGCTCATTTAAACAGGGATTTGGTTGAAAAGCACACCTTTTGGGAGATCCGAGGTGGTGAAGAAGCTAAGTTCTGGGAAGATAAATGGCATCAGAAGGAAAGACTGAGCAGAATTCAGGGACTTCATCAGATTCGAGACAGAATAGGAGGTGATAGAACTCATGTCAGAGACTATTGGAAAGCTAATAACCCAGAAGAAAGTTGGAGAATATGGATTGATCCGACGGAGTGGGACAGAGAGCTCATCCAAGACCAACAAGAAGCCTACAGGAAGGAGGTAGAATCCAGGAAGATTAAAACTCGCAATGGAAGGGACATCCTCAGGTGGGGGAATTCGATGAAAGGCTCGTTCACCACCAAGGAGGCTTACTTCCTAACCTCTTCTCAAATTGGAAATGAAGAGAATCCTGACTGGAAAATTATATGGGAAAGGAATTGGTGGCCGAAAGTCTCCATATTTATATGGTTGGCATCAAAGAATAAAATCCTAACCTGGGATCGAATTCAAAAAAAAGGCTTTAATAGCCCATCGAGATGCTGTCTCTGTAATTCAGACGGGGAAACCAGAAATCACCTGCTGATAAACTGTCCCTTTGCAAAGACTCTGTGGATGAACACCAAACGAACCTTTGGCAAACCCGAAAATGCCCCAAGTGAATTCAATGAAGTGGTTTTTCAATGGAATAAGGAAATTTTTCAATGCAAAGTGGTCAGAAGAGCATGGGACCTCATCTCAGGGTTTGTACTCTGGATGATCTGGAAGGAGAGGAATCACAGGATATTTCAGAACACAGCAAAGGAACCGGAAGTAATTTGGGGAAGAGCAGTCAAATTAATGCGGGAAACAATCCTGGTTGATAAATGGGTGGGGGAGGATTGGAAGGTCAACCAGGTGGAGGAAGGAATCCTGAACAAGTTAAACTTAAAATTTGAGATGGTCTACCACAAACAAAATTCCAGACATGGGATGCGGATTCAAAGCCCTGATAAATTCAGCTATCCCAAAGGTAATTTCATAAAATTGAACTTCGACGGGGCCTCGAAGGGGAACCCAGGCGAAGCGGGCTTTGGAGGCATTTTTCGTGACAGCAACAATCAGGTAAGATGGATTTTTGCAGATTGGGGAGGAGAAATGACAAATAATGAAGCAGAGTTCTGGGCTCTTCATCAAGGTCTGCGGATCGCGGTAAGAAATGGTTACTCTAATTTAGAAATTACAGGAGATTCCTAGATTGCGGTGGAAATGCTGAAGAAGCTCAGCAATGGACGAAATTGGGAGAAGGTCACAAACAGCTGGCAAACAGCCGGAATTGTTCAGGAAATCGCCGACCTTCTACAAAGAATCAATTATAAGGTAATAAACCATGTGAGAAGGAAAGGGAATCAGGCGGCCGATTTCTTGGCAAACTGGGGATGCAGAGGCCGCGGCAGCACGGTGGATGCTCAATGGAGAGCAGTGTGCGGGAACAGGGAGTGGACGGACTTGGCAACCATAATCAATGCAGACCATGATCAAGCCACAGGCAGAAAGGTGGGGAGCGATGAGTTGGATCAACAGGAGGACGTGGAATGACCAGACCACTCAGGATCATCATGAATAGGACTCCCCCGCGAATTGTAATACTCGTGCGAAACACTGGAGACGGACAGAATTTGGGTCAGACAATAAAGGAGTGTCAGAAAGGACCTGGAGAGGGGATCAGTGATCACCATGCCAGATCATATCGAGAAGGTATGAAATCAGAGGGGAAAAATCCACCTCATAAAAACCCAATCATGTATTTGAACTGGCGCAGAGAAGGCGAGTACATGTCAGCAACCTTAAACCGGAATAAATCTAATAAGATTGTTGATAGGAAGTGCAATAACCGGAGTAACAGATGGTAGGGCAAGGACAGTGGGACTGATAGGAGGAGCGGGATTTGGGAATTTATAACAGCCTGCATGCAAAGCACCCGGCATCAAGAGAATTTAGTTAACATTCGCAGAGCGAGAGGAAACACAGGACGCTTGAGAGCCTCCCGTGCTAAAGCATCGTCGGTCTTCTGTGAGCGGAACTATGGAAACTAGAAAGAGAGCCAGGTTAGCGGAAGAAATGGAAGCGGAACGAATCAGAGAGCAAGACAGGAAGGGAAAAGGGGTGATGAAGGAAGAGAACCCGGAGGAAATTTACGAAATTCTCGATACTTCAGATGAGGATGGAAGCCGCGAACAAAGCATGAATGCAGAGGAATGGGAGCAGTACGCCATGGGAGTTAGCCAGCTGAGCCAGCGGGGCAGAAGGGTACCGCAGCGAGGGCGGCAGAGGAGGAATCGACAAGGCGTCCACGAGGCTGCACCAAACAGTGGACAAGATAGCGAGGCCAATAGATCTCGTGAAGGCAGGGGAGAAAGGCCAGAGCAGAGCAGGAGACCAGCCAGGAGGGCCAGACAAACTTTTGAACAGAGAATTCAGCGAGCCGAGAGAGCCTACTCTCAGAATACCAGTCCCAGAATCAGGAGGATCATCCAAAACATGGAAGAAGAAGCTATCCAAGCCCAATCCGACTCAGAGATGGAGGACTGGGAATTTCTGGTGCATGACCCCGGCAATACGAGAGGCAGAATGCCTCTGTTCAAGCAGTCCTTACACATTGACTGGGTGATGAAACGGTTACTTGCTAAGGCCTTGGAGCAGGCTGCTACTGAAATGGCAGAGTTGGCTCAGGGTGTCCCCAACTTGAGACGAGAGCTCTGCATCCTGCAAATTTCCATGGAAATGCAGGGGAAAAAGTTAGATGAAATCCAGCAAATGCTTAAAGACGGTCAGCAGCGGAGCAGCAAAGAGACCTCACCGATCCTTGCAGATGCAGCTGAGTAACTTTAGTTCTCATGTTTTCTTTTTTGATGAGTCTACGGTATATAGATAGATTAGACAGGTTTCACAGTTTTGTAATAGATAGCTACCATGTGTATATCAGCAGAATCAGAACATGGAAGGACTGTATTGTTTATATAGCTTGGAAAAACAGAATGTGGTATTTCTTTTTTTGGTACGCTGTTAAAAACTTTAGGTGGATGCCCTACTCGGTTTCCCCAGGTGGGCGGGTAGATGGCTCCACCAATACTGCTGTAATTTTTTGACGTGATAATAGAAAAACAAGAGTATCACCTTTGCCTACAAAAAAAAAAAAAAAAAAAAAATCAATATATTTTTAAAAGAAATATACATGACACGACATGGGAAGGGTGTCGTGAGGAAATGAAGCGGTGGGTGCTGGAGGAAGGACGGCCACCGCCAAGAATCAGTTTGTAAACCAGAAGGAAGAATTTAACGGGGGGGGAGAAAAACGAACGGAAGAACTAAAGGAGGAAAAGGATCATAAACTGAAATTATCGACAGGAAGGAAGAGCACGGATTGTTCTGAGGTTCTAGGCACGAGGGAACAGTCTGCCTCAACTGAGAAGCTTACTGGACTGTGCAGCGAGGTTCTGCTTAGTTTGGCTGGGTGGTTTCGGTCTTTTGGTAATGTAGCAGGCGCAGGAGCAAGAGTCACGACAGAGCAGACAAGTTGGTACTCAATAGAAGAATAGACAATTTGTATTAAAATTTTATATTTGTGAGTAGAATATTGTTAAACTCTGTTAAATATCGAATTGAAAGGCTTCACAGTTTACTGAACATGAATTCCCAGTTTACTGAACATGAATTTGTTAGACCTTGTTAAACTTCTGTAATAAATATTGCTTGGCCCTCGTTTCCTTTCCTCTGAGAAAGCTAGCATCTACAAGCTTTAAATTTTTTAATTTTTTTTTAAATGTTAGACTCCAAACTTAATCGATTCTCTTTCATAAAAAAAAAAATTGGGAACACCAAACAGACTTCAAAAAAAATAATCTTATTCAACTTTTATATCAGACTCAGACATTATTATACAGCTGATATATGGCAATCTGAAAAGAGCATCAATGTAAATAGTCGTTTTCTTCACTTGAAATATGAAGGTACAATAAGCAGATAAACAATAGAACTGGTAAATGCCTCAGCCAATAAATTTGGGCACTTGAATCTATTTGATACAAGATATCAGTCAAGAACCAACCCAGAATTTCGTTATTTGAAATTTTATGTGGTCAGCAAAAGCTACAGGTACCTCCTTTGTAAACCCTTGTTTCTACCTTCCATTATCAGCAGCCATACCAGCTTCCTTTCACCCCAACGCAGCTCAGAAAATTTGTTTAAGGGACTGTCAGCACGTCCAGCAATAGGAAATTAAACCCTTGGCTTGAATCAACTAGAAAACCACACAACTCCAAGTCTCTTTCTAGCTGTGTATTTATTACGGCCTATATAGGGAGATTATGGCTCTTTACAGCTACTGTCACCTTCTTCTTTGGAATGGTGACGGCCAAAGAAAGGGGGCAGCTCGATTCCCTTGATTTCTGTAGCAAATTTGTCCCTATTTGGAAAGAACTTCGACCCTCGGCCACAACCAGATATACCGCCCTCTTGGCAATAGAAAATCGACCTCCACCTCTGATTCTTGACCTAAGATGAAGCTTGGAGGAATGTGGCTCAGTTTTGGCAATGTTTCCAACCTGAAAGATGATAAGTGACAGAGAACTGCGAGATCGGGCAATGATGTGGAGTGAACTTGAAACCTCCATTTCGTGCAACCTCTCATCACTGCACATAAGTTCAAAGGAAAAGAACTTCTATTGTGCCTGCGGCTCCTTAGCTCTCGACTTAGAGAGAAATCGATAAAAAAAAAGAGCTCACATTTACGACCAAGGAATTGGCATCTTCCGTTCCTTGGGACATTCGTGATACAACTAAAATGCGCTAAAATCAGAAATTGATGGATTTTAAAGCTTGAAGAGAAACACCAGGCCAGGTCTATACTCGACACCCGCTCAGTTAATCAGCTGCGTGTTAGGATATGGCGTGAGTTTTGTAGTTTATCCACGCGTCAGGGTATGCATATTCTGTGGGCAAGTATCATAAGGATAGCCATCGTGGTTTTGAAAACAATAAACCATTTATTTACGATTATAGCCCATTTGAATATTAAATGAAACCATCGTGGTTTTAAAAACGCCTTTAATTTCGCCACTTTTCGAAAAAACGAAATTGAAAATGAAATAATATAATATATTTTAAATTAAATTAATAAATAAATAAAATAAATTAATATTTATGAAATTAAATAAATTAATTAAATTATAAATTATAAATTAAATAAATTAATATTAAATTATTAAAATAAATAAAAGTAACTCTAGAATTTAAGGGATGCACTTTTCTAAATGAAACTAAATGAAAGATAGCTTTCGATTTTAGGCGAAATACTTTCATGAAGATGGCACGGGGTGCATCGAACTTGCTAGGGTTTCTGTAAAATTCCTGCAACGGCAGGCTTCAAACCGTGGTAAGAGCTATCAGATCTGCTGGGACAGTGAATCCCAGTTTGCAGGCACGGGCTGTTTTAGGAGATCTCAACGGCAAACGGGATTTTAAACCCCAGAAAACGCCCTAAGCGAAATGGGAGAGCCAAGGGGGGGGGGAGAGATCCCCTCCTTCAAAAACGTGGTAATAGGCGAGACGAGCACAGGAGGAGAACAGCACACTGAGAAGGAAAGTCATGCCCCAGTAATGGGCAACCTGTGGCAGAAAAGAATGAGAGGAAAATGCCTACCTAGGGCTCAAAAACAGCCAAAGTATGTCGTTCCCAACAACAAATTGGAGGAATATAACTGTTACATGACAGACCATGCCTTAATATGTAGGTTTGTTGGGTATTGGCCTTCTGAGCGGGAACTCTACAGATGGATTGACCAGAGATGGAGACCTAGGGGACATGTAGATCTCAAACTTCGAGCCCAAGGTTTTTTCACAGCAATCTTTTCCAACCTGGAAGATAAGAACAGGATCTTTGAGGAGGGACCATATTTCTTGAACAATGCAGGCCTATTCATGAAATATTGGGAAGAGAGATACAACCCCGAAAAGGAAAAAATGCTTGATGCACCAGTCTGGGTCAGACAGTTTGGGCTTCCTGATGAGTTCTGGGACCCTGAAATTCTGGAGGGAATAGGCAACACGATTGGGAGCTTTGTTAAAATTGCAGAGGCTACGAAACGAGGTAAATATAATGCTTATGTGAGAATCTGTGTTTACATAAATCTGGCAGATCCTCTCCCGGAAAATGTCGAAGTAGAGTATCATGATGAAATCTGGAAGCAGCCAATTGATTACGAACATATCCCTTTCCGATGCCGCATCTGCCATGAATATGGCCACTTATACAAGCAATGCCCGCTGAATAAAGAGGAAGAGTCCAAGAAAAGCCAGGCGGATCAACAGAGAAGTACTGAGAGAATGGAGGATCCGGAGAGAGGCTTTCAGCAGGTAGTAAGGAAGAAGAAGCAGAATAAAGAGGGACCAAAGACCCAATCTCAGAAGAAACCCAGCCAAACAAGTAATCAAAACAAATTTCAGGTACTGCAGAGCAAAAATGAAGAATATGAAGTAAACCTGGAAGACGATGAGGACCCAGAGAATACCCCCATGGAAATAGTTGGAGAGGAGAAAGGAAAAGAAACAAATTTAAACAAAACAAGCAGAGAAAAACCGAAGGAGAAGTCAACAGAAACAGAACTGGAATCTCAGATGGAAGTGGAAAACCCGCCTGAAAATGAAGCAGAAGAGGAGAAAATCATGAGAAGGTTACTCCAGGAATGGAAGTATCTGGACAGCAGGTTCATACCTGAAAAACAAAAACAGCTATATAAGGAAGTCTTTCAGAAATACAAGGAGAAAAAGGGAGAGCCCCCGGATAAACCAGCTATGATAGAAAAGCAGGGGAATGAAGATAAAGGAATGGGCAGCTCTGGCAAAAACAGCAGAAAAAGAGGCCGGAAAACAATGAGTGAAACTATCCAGACGGTGGGAGAAATATTGATAAACTCAGGTAAGGTGATACCTCTGTCGGAGGTATTCTTCCCCTCATACAAAAAGTTTTAAATGATAGTTATCAGTTGGAATATTAGGGGTTTGAATAGTAGAGGTAAACAAAGGTATATGAAGGATAAGTTGAAAAAAGAGAAACCTAGTATTATGATCTTACAGGAAACAAAGATCTTGGTTCAGCAGCTCGAAGAAATAATAAAAAAAAGCAGACTACAATATCAAGTGATTGGGCAAGATGCAATCGGTTCTGCAGGAGGTATTGCAGTCCTGTGGAACCCCAATGAAATCATCATAGATAACTGGTCCAGCATGAGCGGAACCCTTACTGGGCTGGGTAGGATAGTAGGAACCAAACAACAGGTGGTTATTTCAGGGGTCTACGGCCCCCCTTCCCCTGGGAAAAAGGAGCAGTTCATAAACAGTTTCAAATATGTCCGCAGACTCTACCCTGAAGCTGCTTGGATCATTGGTGGAGACTTCAACTTGATCAGATCCTTGGAAGAGAAAAAAGGAGGGATTAGGAGGAGGGATCACTTCATGGACAGTTTCAACGATATGATAGAGGAACTTAGGCTTGTTTATATCCAGACCATTAATGGGATCTACACATGGAACAACAGAAGGGGAGGAAAAAACCAAATTGCATCTAGATTGGATAGATTCCTAGTTTCTGAAGCCATCATGAACAAAGATGTTTTTGTGGAGGCCAATATCATTCCATTCTGGGATTTGACCACTGGCCGATTCGATTAGAGGTTGATATCAAGAGGATTCAGGGGAAAAGGCCTTTCAGATTTGAAGCTTTTTGGTTAAGGGACCCTGATTTCATCAAGAAAGTAGAGGACTGGTGGAAACAATGTACTAGTCAGGGTAGATGTAGAATGCACATGTTCCAGCTAAAGTTGAAAGAGCTGAAAGGCAAAATAAAAAAATGGAACAAGGAGGAATTTGGCAACATTCTGGAAGATAAACAAAAACTAGAAGGGGAAATGGCGGATCTCCAGCAGAAGATAATTTTGGAAGGAAGAACAGAGGAAAGCATCAACAGGGAGGGGGTAATCCTTGGCAGATTGGAAGAGAGACGAAAGCAAGAGGAGATCTTGTGGCGACAAAAATCTAGGATAAAGTGGCTAAGGGAGGGGGAAAGAAACACTAAATTCTTCCACCAGGCTATGATCAAGCACAGGTAGGGAAACAAGATTCTATCGATCAAAGACAAGAACGGGGAAAGAGTGGTAGAGCAGAACGAGATTGAACAAGTCCTGATGGATCACCACAAGGAGATTTTAACAGAACCTCAAATTGAAAGAACGAGAGCCATACAGGAGATCTGCTCAGCAATTCCCAGCTTGATCACTGAGGGCCAAAAAAGCGCTTATGAGGGCCGTGACCTTAGAAGAGTTGGAGGAAGTTGTGAAGGCAATGAAGAAAGGGACAGCTCCTGGGCCGGATGGCTTCACAGTGGACTTTTACCAGGCAGGCTGGCACTTCTTGGGAAGAGAGATACTGGATCTAGTGGAAGAATCAAGGATAAACCAAAAGGTATGGCCTGCTCTTAATTCTACCTTTTACGCCCTCATTCCTAAGGGAGACAACCTAGAAGAGGCTAATGGCTTCAGACCTATAGTACTGTGTAATGTTATTTACAAAATGATCACATCCCTGATTGCCAAGAGATTAAAACCCCTCTTGGACAATTTAATCTCGGCTGAACAAACAGGTTTTGTGGAAGGCAGGCAGATTCTTGATGGTCTTGTTGTAACTCAGGAGGTTATCCACTCCTTAAAAGTTAAAAAGCAAAAAGGAATGATGATCAAATTAGATTTGTCCAAAGCGTATGATAGATTAAACTGGAAGTATCTGGAAACTGTCCTGGAGAGATTTGGTTTTCACCAAAGATGGATTGCATGGATCCATAACCTGATTTCCTCTCCACACTTTTCTATTCTAGTTAATGGAAGCCCCTCAAAAACTTTCAATGCTTCTAGAGGTATTCGACAGGGAGATCCCTTGTCCCCATTTCTATTTATTCTAGCCGCTGAAGGCCTAGGTCGATTCATCAAACAAGAAAGAGCAGCAAACAGAATCAAAGGACTGCAAATTTGGGGAAACAACCTGCCTCTAACTCATCAACAATTTGTTGATGACATTATGTTGTTTGGGGAACCAACGGTAAGAGAAGTTCAACATCTCAGGAGAATCCTGGATCTGTTCGCAGAGGCTTCTGGGTTAGAAATCAATAAGGACAAATCTTGTATCTTCATCTTCAACACAATGGATCAGGTCAAATCCCATTTAATCAGAATACTAGGATTTAAAAGGGGGGAATTACCTACTAAATATCTGGGTAATGTTCTGGACTCCACATCTAAAAGGGTGAAGAACTGGCAAGGGGTTCTGGACAAACTAAGCAACAAGGTTGCAAATTGGGCCTTCAGAGTTCTAAATATTGCTGGCAGAGTTGTTCTTGCCAAGTCGGTCCTTCAAGCTATCCCTATCTACCCATTATCGATTATGGCTGCCCCTGCAGGGGTATGTGCTAAAATCAGGGAAATCATAAGGAAATTCATATGGAGCGGATCTGATCAAAAGAAAAAATGGGCCCTGGTCTCGTGGAGTCAGCTAACAGAAAGAAAAGAGAAAGGAGGATTGGGTCTAAGGGACCCTGAAGTTCTTAACAGGGTCCTGGGAGCCAAGCTGTGGTGGAGATGGCTCAGTGGTGGAAATGATCTCTGGAAAACCATATGGAGGACTAAATACAGAATGCCAAACTCTCCGGTCGATATCCTAAGGCAACAGGAAATCCCCAAAGGCTCCACTATTTGGGAATTAGCCTCTCAAAACAGAGATCTGATTGGAAAACATACTTTCTGGGAAATCCGGGGAGGCACAGAGGCCAACTTCTGGGAAGACAGGTGGCAACAACGAGAAAGACTGAACAGCATTCAGAACCTCCTCCAGATCCGTGGCAGAATTGAAGGAAACAGAACTAGTGTAAAGGATTATTGGAAAGTAAATGATATATCGGAGGGATGGAGAGTCTGGGAGGACCCGACAGAATGGGATCGGGAGCTTAACTCAGATCTCCAAGAACTTTACAGGAAAGAAATGGGATCAAGGAAAATCAGAGTTCGACATGGGAAAGACATCCTCCGGTGGGGGAACTCTATGAAGGGGACATTTACAACCAAAGAGGCTTATTATCTAATGGATTCTCAAAACAGAGGTGACAGGAATTTGGAATGGAAAACAATATGGGAAAGTAACTGGTGGCCAAAGGTGTCCATTTTTGTTTGGTTAGCCTCAAAAAATAAAATTCTAACCTGGGATCGTATCCAGAAGAAGGGATTCAATGGCCCTTCACGATGTTACCTGTGCAACAACGATGACGAGACCAGAGATCATCTGTTGGTTAGATGTCCGTATACAGAGAAACTCTGGATGATTACTAAACGACTGTTCAACAAACCAGGAATTAACATCAGAGAATTTAATGAATTGATTTTCCAGTGGAGCAAGGAAACCTTTCACTGTAAGGTGGTCCAGAGGGCATGGAATCTTATATCTACCTTTATACTCTGGATGGTCTGGAAGGAGAGAAATAGGAGGGTATTTCCGAATTTTGCTAAAGAACCAGAGGTAATTTGGGATCGGGTGGTCGAGAGTATGCGGGAGACTATCCTAGTCGATAAATGGGAGAGTGATGACTGGAAGACTAATACGGAAGAACAAGAAATTCTGAACAAGTTAAATCTAAAACTTGAGATGGTTCACTTTAAATGTTCGGCCCGCCATGATATGCGAATTCAAAGCCCAGACAAGTTCAGATACCCGAGAGATCACTTTGTTAAGCTAAACTTCGACGGGGCCTCGAAGGGGAACCCGGGCGAAGTTGGTTTCGGGGGGATTTTCAGAGACAGCAATAACCAAGTAAGGTGGATTTTTGCAGACTGGGGAGGACAGATGACCAATAACGAGGCCGAGTTTTGGGCCCTACATCAAGGATTACGAATTGCCATCAGGAATGGCTATACCAATCTGGAAATTACAGGGGACTCGCAGATTGCTGTGGACATGCTGCGGAGGCTCAATAACGGGCAGGGATGGGAGAAAGTCACCAAAAGCTGGCGGACTGCGGGCATTGTTCAAGAAATTGCAGACTTTATTAAACGCATTGACTACAGACTCATCAGTCATGTTCGTAGAAAAGGGAATCAGGCAGCAGATTGGCTGGCCAATTGGGGCTGCAGAGGACGTGGCAGCACAATTGATAGTCAGTGGAGAGCCGTGGAGGGAAACAGGGAGTGGAAGGAGTTGGCGGACCTAATTAAGGTTGATCATGATCACGCCGCAAATGACAACGCACGGATCAGTGAGCTGGATTAACAGGGGGCAGTTGAGACCCCGATTCAAGAATATGGTTCAATTGGGATTTGATAAAATCATCATTTCAGGCTGCAGGATGAAGGATCAGGAATTCGATGACAGTACAGCGGCGGCGGGAGGAGCGGTTAGGCAAAAGTACACACAAGGTAAGATAATAAATGTCCGAACCATGAGAGGTGATGGTTGCGGTTCGCCTGACCTCACCGCAGAGGGGATTAATAACGATATGATGGTCGAGAGTAGTGGTTCACCGGAGAGCTACCGGCGGCATTCAAAAACCGGACCAAATTGGTTCCCCGAAGAAAGGAATTCGATATATAATCAAAGATGGCCGATTGTGAAGGCATTTTGTGAGCTCGTAATTTGGGTAAGTGCGGAGGTTCCCATCGAGCAGCATTAGAGAACAGCTATAACCTCAGACAACCAGAGAACGAGGCGCGTCAGACCCTCAGACAATATGGAGACCAGACAGAAATTGAGACAAGCGGAGGAGCAACAGAGTGCAGGGGAGGAGAACAGGAGCCGAAAAGGCAAAGTCATTATGCAGGAGGAACCACCATTCACAGTGTGGGAGGTTGAGGATGACTCGGAAGAAGACATGATCCCGGGCGCAGCGAGTGAACGTAGGCGCCACCATAAGAACTTGGCTGAGGAAGGAAAAGAGCAGGCGAAGGCGGACCAGTCTGAATTACGGGATTCGAAGGTCCGACGCTACGGTATGAGGAAGCGCAGCTCAACACCTGACAGGGAAAAGGACCGGGATGGAAAAAGAACCAGAGGACAGAGGGGGAAAGGAAAGGAGGAAGGGGAGACTTCCAAGCGCGGCCAGGGGAAAAGCAGAAAGCAAAAGGAGACGGTTAACCACAGAGTTCGAAGGGCTGAACAGGCCTTCCTCCGTAATTCCAACCCTGCAGTGCGTAGAGTCATGCAGCATCTCGAAGAGGAATCGCTTCAAGATCAATCCGATGAGGAGATGGAAGAATGGGAATTTCTCCTCCACGACCCGGGTCATACCAGAGGGCGTATGTCATTATTCAAACAGTCTCTTCAAATCTATTGGGTGATGAAGGGGCTAATGGCCAAGGCGTTGGAACAAGTGGCAAAAGAGATGGTTGAACTGGCTAAGGGGGATCCAGACATCCGTAGTGATCTAAGCTTCCTACGCATAGCAATGATAAAACAGGAAGAGAAGCTGGATGCTATCCAGCAAATGCTGAATCGGGACCGTCCAGAGCCAGCGGAAGCAGCGAACCAGCAACCAGATGGAGGCAATGACTGATAAAAGATATGTTTAGAAACTGCAACAATTTTTTTGGTTATAGCTTTGTACATGTTAAAGATAGGAAAAAGCAAGTAGTACAAAGCAGTAGATTTAGTAATAGTTTCAGTAAGTTCAAAGATTGCATAGTTTATCTAGCTAAGACAACCAGACTGTGGACCTACTATTTTTGGGCTGCAATTAAAAACAATAGGTGGAGTTATGACCCAGTTTCCCCTAGAGGGCGGGCAGAAACTGTTTTTGAAATGATGTAATGTTCTGTTGATCAAGTAATAGAAAGAGTACCATCCTAGCTCACAAAAAAAAAAGAAACTAAATGAAAGATAATGGAAGTTCAGAGGTATTTTATGATTAGATTTATATATCAATATAGTTGCTACTATAGATAATCCTTGATTTATTATACCATATTTCCTTCCATATTTAAAATATTAGAACTTAATAATGTTTTATAAATATTTATAACAAAAAAAAAAATTCAAGACCCGTGCATTAAAATAAGTATTGTTACGCATTAGGATAGAATACCTTGCATTAGGACAAGGAGGTCGCGAGACCACCCTCCTTGACCTCGGTACCAGTAAGATCTGCCTAGCAGATAAAAATAGCAAAAACTATACCCATTTATAAATGTGAAATTGCAAAAACTATATGTTAAATCCGAATGTATACCTCAAATTTTTATAAAATTTTATTATGTATACAGGAAACATTACAATGGTAAGGACATATGAACAACGACGACATGATCGGGCAGGATCACCATCATTAATGCCACCACCGTCGTCATCACCATCTCCATCACCATCATCATTGTCTCCATTGATACCATCATCAACACCAATCACTCCAGCACCAGAGTTGATCGTGATAATGAACTCATTGGAAGCCTTATTGGAAACATTAAGAGGGTCGACCATGGCTAAGACCAAAGAAGAACTTCAACCCTTAGCAACCAAGTCAACTGAACCAAAGAAATTTAAGTATAAAAGATCAAAGGATGATATTTCTAAGGAGCTTCAGAAAATCAAACTCCCAGAATTTTCAGGAGGTCGAGCTGGAGAACATGCCGAGGCATGGTTGGAAGGAATGAATAGATGTTTTAAATTAAGAGAATACTCTTCTTCTGCAAAAACAAAAATTGTTGTATTTCAATTAAAAGAAAGTGCTCTGATTTAGTGGGGAAATCTGGAAAAACAACTACACCTCACAACGGATAATGTCCCTTATTATTTGAAGAAAGATTTCGCACGAAGTATTTACCTCCATATTTTCAACAAGCCGCAACCTTTCATACATTAGTTCAAGGAAATAAAACAGTGGAGGAATACGAGATAAGGTTTATGGAGCTTGTAAAATACATTCACTACTTAGATATTGATGAACGTCAGGTTGAACGCTTCATATTTGGGTTAAATCCTCGCATCAGGGCCTTAGTGAGCATGTGGAAACCCTAATCAGTAGCTGAGGCGGTAGAATGTGGGCGTTATGCAAAAGAACATCTAGGAAGCAAAAAGGATGTAGGACCAGCAGAAACTGTACAATTAGGATTTCCAGGAAAAACTCCCCGAAGTTTCTTCAGGGGAGGTAACTCAAGACCACCTTATGATAAGAGATTTACCTCAAGAAATGTAGGAACAAGAGCTCCCATGGCAGTTAATACTATAGCCGCTGAATCATCAAACACCAGTCCATGGAAATCTCGTGGCACTGCTAATAGAGGAAGAAATTCAAGAGGAAGCAACATGAGAGGACGAAGCTCTTTATCTAGAAATTCACGTCCTGATTCAAGAGGACCAACACAAATTATATGTTGGGGATGTGGAGGACCACATTTTCAATGTGATTGTCCAAAAGCTTCATCAAGTATAGTGCATAGGACTGGAAAGGAACCAATATCAAATAACCAAGGCAATCATAGAATTCATGCACTAGTCAACAACGATCAAGCAGCACATCAATCCACTGTAGTGGAATCTTCAGGTATTATTAATGGTATAAAACTTAAAATCTTATTTGATACTGGTGCCACAGATATTTTCATTTCGTCATATGCATTAAACAAATGTGAGTTGGCAGCTCGCAAACAAAATGATTTCAAACAGGTAGAAATGGCCTCAGGAGAACTCCAATCCATAGACTTAAGTGTGGATCAATGCAAAATTGACCTAGGGGTCTGTTCGACTAAACTGAAAGTTTATGTCACAGCCTTAGGAACTTATGACCTTGTCATAGGTATGGATTGGCTAGAAGCTCATCTAGCTTGGGTAGACTGTTATGAGAAAAGAATTCTAGGTATAAATGATGAAGGAGAAGCAATCCAAATTCAAGGAATCAAGAGAAAAGTATCTTTACGCTACATATCAGCAATGAAAATGAAGTGTTTCTTAAGAAAAGATTGTCAGGCATATGTAATTCAAGAAGTAAAGAAAAAGGACCATCTTTAGAACAATATCTGGTGTTAGCCAAATTTCCGGACGTATTTCCAAAGGAACTACCAGGATTACCCCCTGTAAGAGAGCTAGACCTCACTATTGAATTGAAACCTGGTACTCAACCAATCTCTAAAACACCTTATAGAATGACAACTCCAGAACTTCAAGAATTGCAAATTCAATTGAAGGAACTATTGGATATAGGACATATTCGACCCAGTATATAATTTTGGGGTGCTCCTATAATTTTTATCAAGAAAAAAGATGGATCCTTAAGATTACGCATAGATTATCGAGACTTGAATCGAGCTACAGTAAAGAATCGATATCCTATGCCTCGAATCGATGATCTTTTCGATCAAATGAAAGGAGCTGCTGTCTTTTCAAAAATTGATCTTCGATCAGGCTATCATCAGCTAAGAA
Source organism: Pinus taeda (assembly GCA_000404065.3). NCBI lineage: Eukaryota > Viridiplantae > Streptophyta > Pinopsida > Pinales > Pinaceae > Pinus > Pinus taeda. The sequence continues at coordinate 141,049 of APFE030508704.1, read as the reverse complement.
TTTCTGAAAGTGATATTTCTAAGACTACATTCCGGACACGTTTTGGACATTATGAATTTACTGTGGTACCATTTGGATTAACAAATGCACCAGCAGTATTCATGAATCTTATGAACAGTGTTTTCCGCGAATATCTTGATCAATTTGTACAAGTCTTTTTAGATGATATTTCTCATCTATTCAAGAATAAGAAAGAGCATGAAGATCATTTACGAATAGTATTGTCCTGCCTTAGAAAACATCAGTTGTATGGAAAATTATCCAAGTGTTCATTCTTTCAGGAAAAGATTCATTACTTAGGTCATATCATATCAGGTGAAGGGATTTCAGTAGACCCTGAGAAGGTAAAACCAATCATGGAATGGCCAATACCGAAAAATGCACATGGAGTACGAAGCTTTATGGGTTTAGCCGGTAACTACCGAAGATTTGTGGAGGGATTCTCCAAAATTGCAAAGCCGATTACAACCCTTCAGCGTAAAGGTGTTAAGTATGATTGGACTAAGGAATGTAATAAAGCATTCTCTAAACTCAAAAGACTACTGACCAGTGCACCAATCTTGAAAGTCCCTGATATGGACAAAGATTTTACGGTATGTACTGATGCATCCAAACAAGGGCTAGGTGCAGTATTGATGCAGGATAGAGGAGTAATAGCATATGCCTCCAGAAAGTTAAAACTTCATGAAGAACTCTATGCTACTCATGATTTAGAGTTAGCCGCTATAGTTCTAGCTCTAAAGATTTGGAGACATTATCTAATGGGGCGAAGTTTTACACTTAAAAGCGACCATCAAAGTCTACAATATTTATTCACCCAAAGAGACTTAAATGCTAGACAAAGACGATGGAGTGAATTCCTAAGTGAATATGACTTTGGAATATCATATATTAAGAGAAAAGAAAATGTAGTAGCAGATGTTTTAAGCGGAAGACTTCGGATATTCTCTCTCATACCTATCAAAGTAGACTTAAGGCAACAAGTATAAGAATATCTCATAAAAGGTAGTTGGTATTTAAAGGTAAGATCTAGTCTTGAGAGTAAAAAGCCAAAAGAATCTAAATTTGAAGGATATGAACTAGAAGATGATGGAATCTTATGATTCCATGGAAGGATGTATATTCCTGATAATAGGGATCTTCGAAAGACTATCCTTAAAGAAGCCCACAGAGTAGTGTATTGTGCACATCCTGGAGTAAAGAAAATGTATGCTGATACCAAGAAACTCTTCTTCTGGTCAAGCATGAAACGTGATATCGTTCAATTCGTTGCAAGATGTTTGGAATGTCAGCAAGTAAAAGCAGATCATTGTCATCCAGCAGGTCTTCGACAACCTCACGACATTCCTATGACCAAATGGGAGATTATTTCTATGGATTTTATCACTGGGCTACCTCTTACTTCTCAAAGACACAATACCATTTTGGTAGTAGTGGATAAATTAACGAAAAGTGCCCATTTCATTCCCGTAAGAGATACTTATGACGTTACTGACATAGCTCGAGTATTCATAAATGAAATTATCAGATTTCATGGAGTACCTAAGAAAATTATATTAGACAGAGATTCTCGATTCACTTCAAGATTCTGGACTTGCATGCAGTCAGCCTTAGGAACTCAACTAAATTTAAGCACAGCTTATCATCCTGAAACTGATGGGCAAACAGAAAGGGTAAATCAAGTACTTGAAGATATGTTGAAGATGTATGTTATGGATCAGCAATCACATTGGGAAAAGTACTTATCCTTAGTTGAATTTGCATACAATAACAGTTACCACAGCTCAATCGAAATGCCTCCATTCGAAGCAGTATATGGCAAACCTTGCAGAACACCGTTAAGTTGGGACAGATTAGAAGATCGGGTGATAGTAGGACCAGAATTAATCCAAGAAATGGAGGAGCAGGTAAAACAAATTAGGCAACGATTAAAAGAAGCACAAGATAGACAAAAGAGTTATGTTGATGATCATAGAACTGATAGGAAGTATGAAGTAGGGGATCAGGTTTTCATCCACATCAAACCGAATAAAAGCACTATTTGATTCGGAAAAGGGGCAAAGTTGTCACCCCAATTTATTGGACCATTTAAAGTCATGGAAAGAGTTGGACCTGTTCCCTATCATCTTGCACTGTCACGTCACTTGCATAAAGTTCATAATGCATTTCATGTATCTGTATTAAGACATTATATAGCTGATCAATCTCATAACCTTCAATGGAAAGAATTGCAGGTATCGGACGAAGGAATCATATGGGTCGAACCATTACGTATACTAAAACGTAGGGTTCGATAGCTCAGGAATTGTCTGGTAGACCAAGTTAAGGTCCAGTGGGACAAGTATAGTCATGGATCGGATACTTGGGAAGATACAGAGAACATATGTCAGAAATACCCCAATCTGTGTCAATTTTGAAGAACTTTAAACTATGTTTTGTGTATATTTACTTTACTGTAAATCAAAGACTCACAACCATTTTTGAATGACCATATATAAACATGAACTTTTATGACATAATATCTGTTAAATTCCGCGAGTACATGGATACCAAAACGGAATATGTTATTGATCTTACTAAATTATAGTTGTCATAGTAAAGTTTAAAATATTTAAATGATTTTGCTTCTGATGGGAATTAAGATATTATAGTTATGTTTTATTTATGCGTATCAATATGATTGATGAGATAGAAATCAAAGAATAATTAAATTTTAATATGAAAATCAATAACATGAATAGAATATGGCAAAGTATGTTATCGTAGTTGACATGTGTGAATTATACATAAGCTATTTGTTTTGAATATGTTAATGCACATTTTATAAATGCATGGACAAGTGTTTATGATTGCAGATAATATTCGTTACCAAAATGACCACGTGATGATAGAACCTCAGAACAATTAAGGCTCAAAGAGATTTCATGATAGGGTATTAACCCTAATTCTACTAGGAGGGGTGGAGGTGTTGCCCACTGTTTATCCTCCGAACCCTGGAGTCATGGGAGGACTGTGCGAGTCACGCTCCCCTAGACATGTGATGATGACTGTCGGATGCCTACTGAGAATCAAGTTGGTATAGCCGACGTTGTCATCCTTAGAGTTTATGAATGGTTAGGTCAGTATCACTGACGCCATGGCATACTCCAGTAGAGGACGGATAGGATGGTAGCGAAAGAGATTAGGGAAGCTATGATGATTTTGTAATCACTGGGGAACCTAATGAAATAAAACATGATCATTAAAGTCATAAACCTAAAGTATTCAAAATACCAAAATTTGTAGTGCTCTTACATTAAGTAAGAATTTAACCTCAATAGCTAATCCTAAAGTAAAAAAAAAAAGTACTAATCACTATCATGAATATACATATAAGATAAAACTCTAACTTCGGGACGAAGTTTTCTGAAGAGGGGGTGCATGTAACGACCTATTTATAAAAATTATATTAAATAAATTATATTAATCAAATTAATAAAATAATAAAAATATAACTAATGGTAAAGTATTTTAATGTAAGTTTAACCTTTATATAAAATCAGAAAAAGGAATGTTAATTACAAATGAATATATTTTTAAAAGAAATATACATGACATGACATGGGAAGGGTGTCGTGAGGAAATGAAGCGGTGGGTGCTGGAGGAAGGACGGCAACCACCAAGAATCAGTTTATAAACCAGAAGGAAGAATTTAACGGGGGGGAGAAAAACAAATGGAAGAACTGAAGGAGGAAAAGGATCATAAACTGAAATTATCGACACGAAGGAAGAGAACGGATCATTCTGAGGTTTTGGGCACGGGGGAACAGTCTGCCTCAACTGAGAAGCTTACTGGACTGAGCAGCGAGGTTCTGCTCAGTTTAGCTGGTTGATTTCGGTCTTTTGGTAACGTAGCAGGAGCAGGAGCAAGACTCACGACAGAGCAGACAGGTTGGTACTCAATAGAAGAATAGATCATTTGTATTAAAATTTTATATTTGTGAGTAGAATATTGTTAAACTTTGTTAAATATCGAATTGAAAGGCTTCACAGTTTACTGAACATGAATTTGTTAGACCTTGTTAAACTCTGAATTTACAGTTCTTACAGTGTCATCACCATGCAAGCCAAATCGATATTATTTGAAGGGCAAGTGCTATACATATCGATTTATTCTAGAAGGGTCGAGTATACCTATAGCATGCCCGTTCAACTAAAGCAGGCCAAATTGATATTAATAAAAGGCCAGTTGTTGTGCATATTGCTACCTAGCAAAGGGTCGAATTCAGACTATGAAACGCAGGGTATATGAGGCCAATATGCTAAGGAGACCTAAGCGTGTGCAGTGGTGGAAATGTTGTCATTTTGGCAAAGCCGTGGTCATTGACAATAGGAGATTAAAAGTTCCAAGTGTCCTGATCGAATTTGCAAGAGAACGATTGGCATCAGTGAGGGGGCCAAATAGCTACTAGCAAATCAGGTTGAATTCCCGAGTTGAAGAGTCATATTAATCAGCAGTTTGATGGAAAGCAATCTAAGGGTTGATTCACTAGGTGCTACCGTAAAAATTTATGTAATTTCGTCCTGAAATTCTCATCAATAAATTGTTGTCAGAGTTGTAGCTTTTATGGGCTTTTACATCACAATTCTTATAATTTTGCTGGTACTTTATTGTGTGAGATGTGCAATGTTTGGATGTTTATAGAATAAGAATTCATGAAACGAATTTTATAAAACAAATTCCCCAAAAATTTTGGCCCTAAATTACCCAAGGATATTACAAACAGTCTCTAAGGTGCAACAACCTCCCTCTAACATGCCAGCAGTAACATCCATGAAGTGTGAGGTCAAAACCCTCCTCAAAACAAGCTCCATGTCCAAGGGGAGAGCCAATGCCCCCGTGAAGAAGGGGGATGCTCCTCAAAATTGGTGATGTATGCCTCCAAATATGTGCCAAGAGAGGAAGCACTCCAATGACGATGGTGAGTCATCCTCTAATCATCCATCATGCATTGAAATAGCCCTCAAAAAGGCTAAGCACTCTTAGGCAGGGCCCCTCAATCATCAAAGTGCATGAAAACATGTATAAGGGGGGGGCGCTCCACATTAGGGTACCTCTCATGATGTAAAACATTGAATACATGCCACATCACTGCCAAAGTGTGAGGGAAAAAATTACCTAGGCCAAAGTGTGACATACATACATAGATCCATGCTTATGATAAAAAAGCGTGCTCTAAGTAAGCAACCTTTACAGCAACATAGCACAACTTTACAAAGGGTAAAGCGAAAAAAAATAGGTGAACTCTAAGCCATGTGTCCTAATAGACCAATCCCAAGAACCCTGCACACCCACCTTGACCATAAGTGCTCTCAATACGATGGTTAGAATGAGCCGTAAGTGCAAGATTAGCCTTGAATTGGATTTTAGAAGGACATGCCATGACCAACCACAAGGATCTAGAGAACCACCTAAGTGAAAAAACACTTTACATAGAGCAATAAGCATGGCCTAGTACAAATACAACTAATCCATCATCACAATGTTTGTCTCATCATAATACATCACAAAATCCTCATGAAACTACGAAGGCACAATTGATCATGGAAAATCAAACTCAGACAACTGCTCAAAAATGTGCAACAGGATCAACTCTGACTTTGGAACAACCTGTGCAAAGAAAATGGATCACAATGATGCAAATCTGCGGGGTAATTAGCATATCATGTCGTCTGATTTAAACAAAAAGCGCTATTATCATTTATGTTATATGGAATTTAAAGGATAAAGTCCGGATTGTCTTCAACGTGAATAGCAAAACATACAGATTGAAAAACATACTGTGGAAACCAAAAATTCCAAAGGCACTTTGATTTAGGACTGGTTTATTTGTTAGTTAAATCAGGAATAAAGCATTGGATCACTAGCCCAGCATGCATAAAGAAGACTTAAGAATGGGCGCTTAGCATGTATTCCTCTTGAAAATGGCAGAGAGTGACTCCATTTAAAGGTGCATGCACAAACGTGTACAGTACAATTCCAACTGCATGCAAATTTTTACCTCTTCTATAACCGTGACTGGTCTGACTGTATATGCATCAGTCCATTTTATTTCTTATATTCAACTGAGAAATAGTTTTTCCATCAAATTACCCATCCAACTCAGTATCAAGGAGACAATTGTATTATTTGTGCCTTTTGGCCTAGAGGTATGAAAAATAAGGGAATAGAAAATTTTATTAGGTTTTGACAATTAAAAGCAAGGACTATCAGCACCCTATAATAATATCTCTCTAATAAATAAAGGTTGACTGCAAATAAGACCAAAATCAAAAGACAGAGTCTTACCACTTTCAGAAAATATAAGACATGAACCAATGGTTTCTTCATACTCCCCTCTCTACACAAAAGAAAATAACCAATGAAAAACATGCAACAATGCCGTTATTTAGCAATTTATCAAGCATGTTATACAGAACTACAACGCTCAAACATAAATCCCAACTGAAAAATATGACAGAAGATTTTTAGAATATAAGATCATAGTCCAAAGATACTGAATTATCCAACATACACTATGCAGCAGCAGAGTTAATAAGCACAAATAGAAAAATTGCTTTCATACAATAGAATATGAAAGCAAACTACATCGTTTATGATTTATGTCTAAAAGGAATATGTTTATATCCAATTGAAGCCTATTTTATAGGACACGAACAATGCTCAAACAGAAAGCCCATATGATCAATTTGATAGAACATTTTTAGAATACAAAGACAATCTAGTTTGAAGATAGAGAATTTTCCAACATAGGTTACGTAGTAGCAGAGATAATAACCACAAATTGAAAAATTGCTTTGATCCAATGGACTAACATCGTTTAGGTTTAAAAGAAAGGATAGCTGACATCCATCCAAAGCCTGTTTTATGGGGGTCCTGCTTTAAAAACCTCGGAAACATCCATTGCTCTGCTTTGTCCAACTTTGATATGGCCATGCCATCATGGATATGAATATAACCCAACACTAGAAGGCAGTAGTTTATGCAATTATAGCCATGAAGGGAAACACCATCAAAGCTATAGTGTGCATACATTATTGAAGTAAATGAAACAAATGTAATATTCACATTGTTGACAGGGTTCAAGCTGAGAAGTTTTTTATTACCTGTAAGCCTTGCTGCCGCAAAATTTAGCAGGCTCAGTGCAAAGCCTCATTGGGCGAGGGGCCAGACCTTATGGCAACAAAGAGGAAAGGTTGCCACTGTCACCTTATGGATTTAAATCACAAGGGAGGCTTCCCTAAATCACCTGTAACTATATTCTAATACTAGGGCTCAAGGTGATAAGTTTATTTTGAAGGTCTAAAGATGAATAAAGTACTTGGCAGAGCCAGAGATGACCTAGGTTTTCTATACTAAGTTTCAAGTGCTATGAGCCCAAACCACTAGATAGGCTGCTAGAAGTTAGATTTTGGATGATCTTCATTAATATGGCATTCAATGTCATATAGCAGCCTTAGAAAAGGCCTTAAAATGATCTTCAACATGAATGGGACAAGGCCTTCAGATAGAATTTAGGGTTTAACTAGGGTAAATTGTTTTATGACTGTTAAATATACATAAACAGCAAGATAAATGGATGACAACAGCCTTGTTAAGGTATGTTATGCTATGTTGAAAATTGGCAGCTATGGGATGAATTTCCTTGAATAAAATTTCATTTCTGACCTTTCTAGAGTGATTATCTAAAAATGGAAAGTCACGTCTATCTTTGCAATCCAAAAATAGTAAATCACCTTCCATCAATTCATAATCATATATAGATGATGGAAAATCACTTAACTTGTCCTTAATCAATCTCAATTATTTAATTTTTAATTTAATCATCAATATTATTAATATTATTATCCTTATGACGCTATAATAATATTATTAAAAGAGAAATACATGTCATCTCTCCTATTTGGCAATCAATCCACCCCATCTCTCTCTCTCTCTCTTTGATGGCACTCATACCTCTCTCACTCTCTCTCCCTAAATGAATGTGTTCCTCTCTCTTGAATGCTCTAACACATCTCTTACACGCATTTATGACTTGTCATAAGATTCCTCTTACACGCATTTATGACTTGTCATAAGATTCCTCTTACACCTCTTCAATGCATAAGTTACACTCTCTTTAGGGCATGCGTGCACCTCTCTCTTTATGGTGTAAGTTACTCAAGGCATGCGTACTCTCTCTTTATGGCATGAGTTACTAAGGAGAGTGTACCTCCTTTTTGACATAAGTTACTCTCCAATTTTGGTATGAGTAACTCCTCCTCAAGGCATAGGAGTTACTCCCTCATGAATTCGACCTCCTTGTTCTTCCTATATATTTGTGACTCTCATCCTCACTTGACACACTTACTTGTGCTTGTGAAAGGAGAATTCAAACTTGAGAGAAAGAGAGTCGGAGGGGCTAGAGGAAGATAGAGAGAGAGAGAGAGAGAGAGAGAGAGTCTTGAAGAGTAAGAGCAGATTTTAGAGAGCCAAAGTGATTCAATGTCAGCATCAGCTACTACTTACAGAGATCTTCTTCAAATTTGAGTTAACTTCTTCATTGTCTCATTGTACTTCGTATCTATGTTGAACAATCAATTTCTAATAAAAAGAAGAATATGGTTGGGTTTTTCCCTTGTGGGTTTTGCCCTGGTCATTAACTAACTTCTTTGTGTCTCATTGAGTTCTTGGTTATTTTCTATTGTGCATATGGTTTATATGGTTTATGTTCTATCTACAATTATTTAACTTATATTGTAGCATAAAGAAGTTTTGGATTTAAGTGATTGTAACAGCATAGAACATATGACTTTCAACATGTTATCTCCTATGCTAGATTTTTCTTGTGGGTGAATTATGGAGACTAATCCTAAATTATGAGCCACACACATGCAATAAAATGACACTTTATATGCATAAATCAGACCTAATTCCCTAATGGATGCCCTAGCTGTCGAGGAGAGAGAAAAGGGAAAAGATTTTTATGAAGTTTTATGATGCTCAACACACTACTAGACCAACACCTTATCCTACAAGGGTTCCATGGAGCCTTGATGGCACAAATTCTAAGGGAGAATATTAATGGATTAAGGGAGATGCCTTAGCGCATCCACTTATAAAACCCTAGCTATTGCTCTTGTGAGGGGAGAAATTAAATATAGGTTTTGCACACAAAGAGTTCCTCTATAGGCCTCGTTACCACAAAATCTAGCAAGCCTTGGAGAGGGAAACCCTACAAGACAAGAAGCTAGACTAAGTGCTAACAATGGGCCAATGGCCCACTATCACCACAGCCAAGGCCCCTTGCTCTTTACGGATTTTCACTGATGGGAGGAGTCTCGGCAGGATAAGATCACCTATGAAAGATATTCTAAGGTTGAGGTGTAAGGTGATAGGCTAGAATCTCTTGAGAAAGACAAAAATTTCAAGTATAAGGCTTCACTAAGAAGCAATATGTTTTCTATGAGAGACCTAGGAAAGAAATGCACAAGACCTAGGGTTTGTTGATTTTGCTTGAGTATAGGAGTTCCAAGGTCAAGGCAATGGACAGAAAAGGCTTCTTAAGATATACTTCAACAAGTATCTAAGCTTATACATGTTAGATGATCCAAAAATACTTTTTTATCATAGGTTATAAAATTAGAATAAAATAATTATTAGTTTAATGAATATTAAATTAATAATTATTATTCAGAATGTTATTATTTAATGGAGACTTTTAGAATTAGCATATTGTTGTAAACTAGATATGACTCTCCAAATGTGTCGTATCTTAGGCTCTATTATAGGAGATTAGTTAGCTAGTGGTTTGATAGCATTTATTGTAAATGGACACTTGTTATTAATAAGTGTCCATAATTTAGAGTAGTTTGGACATGGAGCTTATAATAGCTCATTACAAGAGTGTTTGTGTTGTTCGGGTGTAAGCTCTTGCAAATCAATTATGTAATTATTTTTTTGATTAATAAAATTATGTGTCTGAGGACACTTCTGCCATTATTGTGGTATCAGAGCTCCAGTAATGCTGCAGTTGATTTGGGGAAGAGATTCCAGCAGTTGATTTGAGGAGGAGATTCCAGCTCTATCAGATCGTGGAAAAACTCAACTCCGTTGAAGTGATCAGCGAAAGATTGGTATGAAATTTGCAACAAATTTTTTTTTATTGATTTTAGATCTGCCAATTCTAAAATCATTGCTGCAAATGCAAATCTGTATGATTTTTTAAAATTGGTTGAGTGAATAAAAACATAAAAAATGACAGCCCTGTATATTTGATTTTTTTTAAATCTTTTCCAAACATTCAATCGATTCTGCATTTTTTATGAGAATGGTTGACATCTGTTTATGCACAAATACCCTGCGTTGAGCATTCTCGCATCGGTTGCTGTATATTTGAATTGGTGTGAGAGGAAGCCAATTGTGACAACTCTGGATATTACATCGTCAAGAGTAGATCCATTATTTGAAACGCTGCCAACTCCCACAGCAAAATCTGCTGCTGCGTTACAAAGTCGTTCATATAAAATCCGTGATACTCCATTATTTGAAATCTGCCATTGCCACCGCCGCTTCGTCCTTTGGAACTCCCATTGTTTCAGCACAACACGAACCTAATCAGATTCGAACTGCAGATCTCCTTTGGTCGGCCCCTCTCTCTCTCTCGCGTATTTGAAAACATTTTATTTCTGTTGTGTGGTGTCGGTGAGAATCATTGAACCGCTTTCAGTTTTCACCTTTCCTGAAGCTGTTACCCGCTCGCCATTGTTTAGTTTAACATATTTTTTACTTCGCTTGTCCCTGTGGTATGTTGATTTCTGCTTTTGCAAAGCATCACTGTCATCTGCAACAAGGTCAAGAATCGCTGCATCGATCCTGTTCGAACGAAAGTCCTCACTGTCTCTGCATATTTACTGCCATTACTGTGGCCAGCTTGCCAGCCAGCAAAGCCAGCATTGCTAGCCAGACAGCATTGCCAGCGTTTGTGGCTTTTTTAAAAGCCAGCTGAAACTAGCGTTCCAACCATCATGCACACGGTCGTTCCAGCCAAGCACACGGCCGTTCCAGCCCAGCTTCCAATCCGCTTTGCCAACCTGCGTGGATTTTTTAAAACTCAACGTGAGCTAGGATGTGCCTTTTTTAAAAAGGAATGATATATGCTTTAAAAGTAGAATTCACTTTAAAAAAAAAAAAAAAGGCTCACGTAACATTCATTTTTTTAATGGTTTTTTTAATCATGATAAGATGTATAATAAAAGTTTTGTAAAGGAGAAATAAGGTGAGCTTTATAAAAATATTTTTTAAAGCTTTGTAATAGAGTGAGGAGTGAGCTTTTTAAAAGTATTTTTTAAAAAGCCTTGTTATGGAGTAATAAGGGTGATGTTTTGAAATTTTTTTTGGAGTAATAAGGAGTTTTATTTGTAACTTGGAGAGATAAGGTGTGTTTGATAATTTGAAGCTATTTTTTTAATTGGGATCATCATATTTGTAATTCAAAGTAATTTTACTTTGAGGGGGGGTAAATTTTTTTTTACCAGATTGTGCAAAGCACCAGAGTAAAAAGTCAAATTTTGAAAGTTTCCCTGTAAAAATTTGAGAAATTGACTAGAGCCAAGTGCAAAGCTCAGTCAATATTCTCCTTTTTTGACGTCTATTCGAGGGTCAAGGCCAAGCCCCGATAGATCGTGTTTTTGCGTGGTGTGTTGTGCGGACTATCTTGTACTTTCTGTTCTGCTTCTTGGTGCATCTCTTCAACTCTAAAAATGTCTAAGTTGATTAACTTATTTTCTGATTCCGACAAACTAGAAGGCACCAAATCTTATAAAACATGGCATCGACTCATCGAAAGCACACTCATTTATAATGAATTATGGCAAGGAATATGTGATGGCGATGTTAAGCCGAATAAACCCACAAATGCAGATGCACTGGCCAAATGGGAAATCAAGAATGCTAAAGCCTTAGCTCTTATTAAATCGTCTGTGAATGATGAAATGTATGTACATATAGAGAATGCCACAGATGCATGGACTGCCTTGAAAACTTTTAAGGACCTTCATTTATCTCAGGCCTTGAAATCAAAGAAGGTTGATCTACAATTAAAATTGTTGCAAACAAAAATTAACTGAAGGTGGTTGATGTTCTGTATCTTCTCAAGACTTAGAATATCAAGCAAGAGATTATTAATGCCGGGTTTTTCCCGCAATTGGATGATAGGCTTTATGGTCACCAATGTAATTGCTGGGCTTACCTTCTTCGTTATAGGCATTTTTTAGGAGACTTTGCAAGTACTGGGAAATTTAGAAAACTAAAGTTTGATGAAACTTTGTGAAAATGGTTAAGTCACATGATAAAACTTTGGGAAGAAGAAGAAAGTTGGTGAAGATGTTTTTCTCACAGAGGCCAGCACCAGTAAATCATCTTCAGATAGTTCTCGCGGAAGAGACAGATGGAATCAGAATCAAGCAGCACAAAATAGAGGATGAAGCCAAAACAGAGGAAACAATTTTAACAGAGGAGGAAGAAAGCTAGGGTTCCCCTCATAGGGAAACACCTAGGGCAACATATTTTATGGAGAAAAATTAAGTGGATGCCCACCAAATTTGTAGGTCAGGTAGCCAAGACCCTCCACTTGATGTTTAGGCTCTCAAGTCTCCACAAAACCTCTCCCCTAAAAGTTCTAAGCCCTTATTTGTCGTCCAACCTTTAAAAGGGCTGAAATTTCAAGAGAAGAATTTATGGACGAAATGTGAGGATGGTCATCAATGACTTGGACAAGTGCCTTGTCCTTTGAGCATATGGGGTCAAGGATGCTCGAGATAAACTAAATTTGTTTCTAAGGAGGCCGAAAATTGATACCCTAGGTATTGATTCCCAACGATTACCCACTTCTAAGGAAAATGGAATTTGATGGAGGGATTTATAGGAATTCCTCCACTAGGAACATTCATTACATATTATACAATGAATAACATATGCAATTCTCAACTAGATAGCTTTCAAAATAAATTTTCAACAAATTAGGGCATAAACAAGCATAATCTAGAAGCAGCAATTCCATATATTAGACACATTCAAAATGATAATCTTCAACCATAGGCACTTACAAGATAACATGTAGTATATCCATCCATTCACCAAAGAAATAGCTTCAAAGACAATCCAAAATAGCTTCCAAACATCAAAATGCATCCAAGATACTCCAATAGCCAAAAAGAAGCAAGTGCAAGTTCCTTCAAGAGGTCCAAATTCTCTAAGAGTGACGATGAGGAAAGATGAAATGATCTCTATCCAATATATACATGTCCAATGATCTCTAATTTTACCCTACTAGCCCATCAAATAATAAAATAACGAGCAAGAACTAAGTAAGCTCACAAGCCGACCTTATAGCCAATGTAAATACTAAAATCATAATAAATCACACACAAGAAGGTCGTAATGCTGACGTCATGCATGTGTAGGCCTCTTGGAGGCATGCGTTGGGCTCCTATAGTGCCAAACTGAGTGAAGAAGTCTCTAAAAATCATGTCCTAGGGGTTAGCCCCTAGATCTCCATGCAAATCATTGTGTGGACCCTAATTTTATGTTTGGGGCAGAAAATGGGTCTCGTGGATCTCCTAGTGATAGAATAGCCTAATTCTGCTCCAACATTGAGGGCTCAGAGGATGGTGCTAGCCCTCCTGTGTCTCAAGGAGTGAGAAAAACCTCATTTGGGCCTCGGACCAACTATCAAACCATGTGTGCACTGCTATGTCGGTTGGGGCATACTGGTCCAAGTGCATTATCTCATGAATAATGTAGGGCAAAGTGTAGGTTGCTAAGGGTGTTGAAGGTGCCCATGGAATGGAATGATGCTTTGCAAGTGGTAGGAGTCCCATGGCTCTCAACGCTTCACCTATAGGGTGTCATAATGCTCCTCTAGTCGACTTGGGCCCTAATTAAGTTGCCTAGCCCATGATGAAAACCACCTGCCAATCACACACAATGTTTAGTGTTGAATCTTCACCATTAGTTACAATAATCATTAATGCATCTATGTGGACCAAACTTGTTAGTCAAAAGCAAATTAACACTTCATACGGGGCTTCCCTTCCAAATTTGGGGTTTTGATCACGTAATAGTGTTACCTCCCTAGGTAGAAGTGGCTAATAGACAATCTTATTAAGTGTTCCCGACCCTTAAGGGGAAACACAGTTCCCCAGTACATCCCTCAATCAATAGGTGTCATGTTAATAATGATGGAACAGAGGAGGAACAAGGGGTCTCAGAGCCATATGCCATGATCAAAGGGGTAGTAATAATGAGGAAATCCACATTCTGGGCATACAAATGTAAGGAGGGAGCAATCATGGCTACATGAGTTACCCTGGCCTTGGTTTTTCCACCCCTCTTATTGCCTTTTGCCTTTTCTTGATTTTTCTTTATATTACTGCTCGAAGCTCTAGGAAATGAGAGCATGTTGTGAATGATGTGTAGCAATGATTACCCCCTTAATGGTGATGCAGTTCATCCCCCCACTAGGGGTTGGGACATACAAGGGTTCCTTTTATGATATGATGGGGCAACATTGGCCCTAAGAACTGAGTGATAGCCATAATAAGGGGTAGAGCTTGTTGCCACACAATCTAGTAGGGCAAATGACAACAATGGGACAAAGACCCAATGTCCCCTGCTCTTTACAGACTTTCACCTATGGGAGGAGTCCCGGGAGGAAGACATCACTCGAAATGGATATGCCAATGACTAAGTATGGAGAGATTTCACAAGGCCCATTCAGGGAGAGACTCAATTAAGGCTCAATGCTTCAAAGAAGCTAATGGCTCTCCAAGAAAGGCCTAGGAGGAAAATCTAGACTTAGGATTTGAGATACTCAATTATGACGAGTATGTCTAAGGTCAAGACCTCCAAGATCAGATCGGACCTCTCAAGAAGCTTTGCAAGATGATTGGACACCTTAAATAGGATTTCGCTATCCTTGGGAGACCTAACTTAGGGCTTACGCTAGACCTAGGGTTTTAGGATATACATGGGAAGAGATTCCTCCAAAGTTTTCACTAGATCACAGTAAGGCAAAAGAAAGGGTCTCTTGAAATTTATTTCACTAAATACTAAGTTCATATGACATTGAAGAAAGCCAACAATCCAAGAGATTCAAGCTAGGTCCCTTCTAGGGCACACCTAGGGCATCAAAATTTTGGGAAAACAAATTTTGAGTTCCTCTAGAGAAAACACTAAGGAAGATTCCTATCCAAACAGTTTCTCAAAACCCCTTCTCTAATGAAATCCACAGGAGGCCCTGTCTAGTTTTCTAGAGGGGCTGAAAATTTAGAGAGAAAGAAGGGTGTGATCACCAATGTTCATGGACCAGTGCCTAATCCTTGGTTTATGGAATCTATGATGGTTTAAGATTTGCCAAACTCGTCTTCAAGGAGGCTAAAAAGTGATGCCCTAGCAACCACTCTAACAATTACCAAATCAATATCTATGGTTTTTCATGGAAGAAGAACAAGATCCCGTCCATTAGGAACATTCATCTATTGTCATTCAATGAGTAACATGTACAATTTACAACCAAATTACCTTTTACAATTATTTTCAATAAATAAGGGCACAAGAGAATTAGCTAGTTGCAATAATTCCACACATTAGACATTATTCCAAAAGATATTTTCAACAAGATAGCACTTACAAGATGACAAGAGATATATCCAACCATAGAAAAGAAGTAGCCCTAAGAGAAATCGAAGTTTAGCTTCCAAAGATATCGAAATGCATCAAAAGAATCTCCAAGTAGCATCCAAGAAAAAGTGCAAAAATTTTCTAGAAGAGAAATGATCCAAGTGATGATGATGCTCTATCACAATGAGAGTTATCTCTATTTATATGATCATTTCCTAATTTGCATTAGCCTAATTAGCCCCAAAAACTATAACATAATGTGCAAATAACAAATCTTGGTGACAAGCCCACCAAGTAGCTACTAAAGTGATGAAATCATCCATAAGTGAGTCGAAATGATGAAGTCGTGATGCAGAAGGGTCATTGGAGGGCCTTGTTGAGTCCTCAAGGTGCCATGATGAGTGAGAGGGCTCCATGAATGTTGGACAAGGGGGTCGCCCCCTAATATCTATGTAAATCATCAAGTGGTGCTCCAAAATGGCTCTGGGCACAAATACTAGTCCCATGGGTCTCCTGGTGAAAGATAATCCTGTAGACTTCTACAAATGAGAGCACTGACGATGGTGCTTGCCCTCCCATGTCTCAAGGACGAGACAAACCTCCTTTGGGCCTCGGATCAGCTGCCAAACCATGTGTACACTGCTAAGCCGACTATGGGCAATGTTGCTCCAAGTGTATCATCTCACGAATAATGTGGTGCAACGAACAAGATACCAAAAGTGTTGAAGGTGCCCATGATATGAGATAGTGCTCTATCACATGATGGAGCCCCATGGCTCTCAACGCATCCCCTACAAGTGTCAATATGATCCTCTTGTGGGCCTGGGCTCCAGTTAAGTTGCCCAACCCATGATGAAACCCAGTGTTGCATGAAACACACCCCCCCCCCCCCAAGGATCCAAACCAGGAATTGCATCTCGTACAGATCCGTGGGGGATCCACTATCGGATTCACAGTTCGGAATTTCAAAACCGTGGATCAGGCCAGCGAAGACAGTTACTGGAAATTCAAAACCGTATCGACCCGATCCGCAGTTTCAGATTTCCGAACTGCGGCCGACAACGAATCCTCCCCGGATCCGCAGCGAATTGGGCATGGATCCATACGGATCCCAAGCAGATCTAAAGGGAGAGGAATAGTTCCACAGGGTTCTAAATATTTTTTTAATTTTTTCTTTGACTTAAGTTGGGTTGGGGCTTCTCGGACACTCCCAAGGTGCTCCCTTGATGCTCCTTAAATGCTTCCTAGATGCTCCCTCATGGTAATGTTAAATTCTTAGTAAAACTGACATTCTCCTTTATTTTTCATTTCATCCTTTTACTTAAATTTTTAACATTACCATGAAATGACTCAGGATGTTTAAGTGGTTCCAGCCTCATCGGACTTCATATGGAGAAAATATAATTTCATATCCTATTCAAAATTCAACAGACATAATAGTTTTCAGGAATTCAGGATCAATGGGATTGTGGCATTTCATTAGATTATATTATGTATGAGGGTATGTGATTAGCATTTAATCAAGAGCACCAAACCCTATATGTACCCTAGTGTTGGTGGTGTTAATTGTTGAACTCCTTTGTCATGCCCTTAGCAAAAAGTTACCTTTCAATGAAGTCAAAATCATCGATCAAGCATGTTAAGCTTTTTCTACCATATTTTGAGGTTCGAATGAGGTACTTTGATCAAAATCAGGCAATGTTGACTAATATCCCTAGACAATCAAGGTAGAGGCAAACACTAGACAAGAAAAGAAGGATCTAGATTCTTGATGGTTGATGCATCTAAATAGTTGATGCTCGAATAGTTAATCATTAATGTACAATGGATGTCATATCTATCTTGATTTATGTACAAAAATGCATGCTTCCATATCTTCTACAACTAATTTGGTATTTTGGATGTTTTTTTTAATATAAATACAAAAAATATAAAAACAATATATATATGTATATAGTAGACGCTTTGCTTCCTAGATTTTTGGGAAATGACGCTTTCACATCCTCGCTTCGTGCAACATTGATGAAACCACCTACCAATTACGCATAAGATCCAACGCATCTCCTCACTTTCAAGTACAATAACTCAATAGTGCATCTAAGTGAACCAAGCTTGCTAGTCAAGGGCACAAGTGAGTCTTCATAATGGGCTTCCCTTCCAAATTTGGGGTTTTGAACATGCAATAGTGTTACCTCCCTCGGTAGGAGTGGCTAATAAACAACCCTATTAGGTGTTCCCAGTCCCTAGAGAGAAAGACATGTCCAAGTACATCCTTCAAGTAATAGGGGTCATGTGTATGATGACGAGGTGGATCGGGACACGGGGGTCTCAAGGCCAAATACCATGGGTTCAAGGGTGGTAATGATGAGGGATGTCTACGTATTTGGGTGTATAGATGTAGGAGGGAGAGGGAGCAATCGCGGTATATGAGTTACCCTAGTCTTTGTTTTTCCACCCTTCTTCATTTTCCTTTTGCCTTTTCTTGATTTTTCTTTTATTATATTGCTCGGGGCTCCAGGAGATGAGAGCATGTTGTGTATGATATAAGCAGTGATTACCCCCTTAAGGTGGGGCAGTTCATTGCCCACCAAGGAATGGGACATGCATGGGTTCCTTAATGATGTAAGGGGTACTTAAGGGGCCCTAGGAACCAAGGTGATGGCCATAATGAAGGGGTAGAGCTCATGTTTGGCTTTTGCCCATGTGCTAATATAGTGTCCCAGCCATCTTTTGCATTTTGTGATATTATTTTCTTTTGTATGTGGCTACATCAACCTTCGAGGCAACATTCCAAGCCCAACCTAGACATGTGGACAAGGGGAGGGGGAGTACCAGAGCCTTGTAGACCCAAAGAGGGAAGATGATGAAAAAGGGCAAGTAATGTGCGGAGGGAAGTGAAAAATATGAAACAGGAAAACAGGACCGTGCTACCAAAATCAATGTTTCCCAAATACTACCCATGCTGAAGCTATGAGCCAATAGGGGAGATCCCATGGGACTAGGGTTGAGGATTAACCCCCCCTTCTAAGGTGAGGGAACAAGACTACATTCAAAACCCTTCATACTTCCAAGTCACCGAATAATCCATACCCAATGTGCCCAAGGAAAAACAAGTGTAAGCACCCGATTGCACAATGAAAAACATACCTTTAAGATTTGGATGGCCCACCTTCAAACATACACTCTTGACAGATGGGCAAGGGGACATATGACTGGCTCAGACAGTGGAGATCAATTGGCACATATATTGGCTACACCGGTGGCTGTCAAAGGCAGTTGGTTGTCAATTGAAGACAAATCTAGGAGAAAAACTCTCCTATGGGGTCACCCACTAGTGGTGGGTAACAGAGTTCATGCTTGGCTTTTGCCCACATGCTAATATTAATGTCCCAACCATCTTTTGCATTTTATAATTTCCTTTCTTTGGTCACAATATGCTTTTTACTTTTCTTTTAGCTGCATCAATCTCTGGGGCAAAGTTTTCAGGCCCTTCCCAAACATGTGTACAAGGGGAGTTGGTGTGCTAGAACCCAGTGGACCCATAGTCATGTGGACTCATAGATGGATGGTGGAGTATAAGGCTCATAATGTACGGAGGGGAGTGATAAATATGGAATGGGAAAATTACCCAAGAACACTGAGTAACCCTAAGAGAGCATTTCTCCTAATCATCTTCTTCTAGCTAGCAGCCCTAGATAGCCACCTTGCAGCAGATGTGATGTGCCACTTTATCTTTGCCACTTGCATTAATCGTATGTTTCTTCGCCCATTTGTCAAGAGCACATGTTATAAGGTGGGAAATCCAACCCAAAAGGTATGTTATTCATTGTTCAATTGGGTGTTTATGGTTGTTTTTCATTGGGGAATTTGGGCATGGATTATTGGGTGACCTGGAAGAACAAAGGGTTTTGACCGTGGTTTCGTTCCTCACCTTAAATGGGTGGTTAATCTTCAATCCTAGTCCCGTGGGATCTCCCCAATTGGCCTTTGGCTTTAGGAAAGGCACTACTTGGGAAACCCCAATTTTGGTAGCATGGTCCCATTTTCCCATTCCATTTTTATCATTTCCCTCTGCACATTATGAGCCCTACTCATTATTTCCCTTCTCTAGGTCCACATGACCATTGGGTCCACAGGGTCTAGCACACACCCTCCCCCTCTCCACCTATCTAGTTCAGGCCTGGAAACGCTACCTCAGAGGTAAATGCAGCTAAAAAATTTAAAAGCATATCATGGCCACAAGCAAGAAACAAAGGAAAAAGAAAATCATTAAATCCAAAAGATGGTTGGGACATTAATAATAGCACATAGGCAAATGCCAAGCATGAACTTTACCCCTTATCATTATAGCCATAACCTTGGTTCCTAGGGTTACTAGATGCCCCATCACATCATTAAAGGAACCTAGGCACATACCAACCCTTGGTGGGCAATGAACTGCCCCACCTTTGAAGGGGTAATAACTACTATACATCACTCACAGCATGCTCTCATTTCCTAGAGCTTCGAGCAATAATACAAAGAAAAAACAAAAGGCAAATAAAGAGGGGTGGAAAAACCATGATTGCTCCCTCCTCACATTTGTACACCCAATATGTGGACTTTCTCATTATTGCTACCAATTTTCCCGTGCCATTTCGCCCTGAGACCCCTTCATCCCCATTCCATTCCATCATTATTGACATGCCACCTATTGATTGAAGGATGTACCAAGGACCTGTCCTTCCCCTTAGGGGTTGTGAACACTTAATAGGGTCGTCTATTAGCCACTCCTACCTAGCGAGGTAACATTATTATGTGATCAAAGCCCCGTATGAAGTGTCAATTTGCCCTTCATTAACAAGCTTGGTTCACTTAGATGCACTAATGATTAATTGTACCTAATGGTGAAGATGGAGCACTGGACATTGTGTGTGATTGGCAAGTGGTTTCCATCATGGGTCAGGCAACTTAACTAGGGCCCAGGTCCACTAGAGGAGCATTATGACACCCTACTGGTGAAGCGTTGAGAACAATGGGACTCTTATCACTTGCATAGCATCATTCCATTCCATGGGCACCTACAACACCCCAGCGGTCTGCACTTTGTCCCACATTATTCATGAGATGATGCACTTGGACCAACATGCCCCTAGTTGACTTAGCAATGTATACAAGGTTGGTAGTTGATCTAAAGCACATATGAGGTTTGTCTCACCCCTTGAAACATGGGAGGGGTAGCACCATCCTTTGAAGCCCTCTACACTCGGCTTGGCACTAGACGAGCCCAACGTATGCCCTATAAGGGCCTACGCATGCATGACATCAGCATTTGAACCTCTTTTGTGGGTTATTTTTTATGTTTTACATTGGCTATGAAGTTGGCTTGTAACCTCACTTAGTTTTTCCCATCATTTTACAACTTCGAGGGGCTTTTAGGCCAAATTAGAGTTCATTAGACATGTATAAATTAGAGAGAGATCATTTCACTCTTTGATCATCATCACTTAGAGAATTCGGACCTCATAAGAGAATTTGCACTTGCTTCTTTATGGCTATTGGAGATTCTTGGAATGCATTTTGATGTTTGGAAGCTATTTTGAATTTTCTTTGGATCTATTTCTTTGGTGAATGGATTGATGTACTACATGTTATCTTGTAAGTGCCTATTGTTGAAGATTATCATTTTGAATTTATCTAATGCATCGATTTATTGCTTCTAGATTATGCTTGTTTGTGCCTTAATTTGTTGAGAATTAATTTTAAAAGCTATTTAGTTGAGAATTGCATATGTTACACATTATATAGCAAGTAATGAATGTTCCTAGTGGAGGAATTCTTATAACCCTCTATCAAACTCCATTTATCATTAAGTGGGTAAATGTTGGAATTTTTATACCTAGGGCATTAAATTTCGGCCTCTTTAGCAACAAATTTAGCTTATCTAGCACATCCCTGACTCCATATGCCGAAAGGAAAAGGCACTAATCCAAGTCTTTGGTGATCATCTCAAAATTTTCTCCATAAATTTCTCTCCTTAATTTTGGTCCCTTTAAGGCAAGATAGAAAAACCAAGGCTTGGAATGAAATTTTAGGGAGGAGGATTTTTGGTAGTTTGATAGCCTAAACATCAAGATGTAGGTCTTGACTATGTACCCCATTATTTTGGTGGGCATCCACTCAAATTTCATTCACAAAATCTCTTACCCTAGGTCTTTCTGTAAGAGGGAAACCCTAATTTCTTCTCCCTCAACTTGGAGTCTTTCTTGAGAGTTTCATGTACCTTGGAATAGCTGATTATTTTTGCAAGAAACCCTTTCTCTCTGTTCTTGACCTTGTGAATACCTATCACCATCAAAAAACCTGAAAACCCTATGTCTTGAACCTTGATTTCTAGGGCTTTTCTTATAAAGTGTTTTGTTTCCTTGAAGCCTTCAGCCATTATTAAGTCTCTCTTGAATGAGCTCTAGCTTGATCACTTTGTCCCTTATACCTAGCATATCCATTTTAAGTGATCTCCCTCCTACCAGTACTCCTCCCATCGGTGAATGTACGTAAAAAGAAAGGGGCCTTGGTTGTGGTGACAATGGGCCATCGCCCCTGTCATGCCAGGAGGTAACTCCTCAAATAAATTGTGTTTATTCATTACGATTACTCATGGTTATATACATGAAGGAGTGACTCTTGGGTTTCACCTCCCGATGAATCTTCATTTTCCATTATTTACTATTTACATTATTTACAAGTGTTCACCCAATCCCTGTGATTAGGTGTCAACATTCCCCCCCCCCCCAATCTAAAGGGATGTTGGTGAGTCCAAGCATTGTTCTGAATCTTTCAAGATTTTCTCTTCCAAGCGCTTTGGTGAAGATGTCTGCAATCTGCTCATTAGTGGAACAATGGCGTAAATGGATTGTCTTGGCCTCAACATGATGTCGAATCAGATGGTATTTTGTATTGATGTGCTTCGTTTGATCATGGAATTTTGGGTTCTTGACCAACTTTATCGCTGAGGTGTTGTCAATCATGAGTGGAGTTGAATGTACTTGTTTTACCTGCAAATCTTCCAGAATTTTCCTGAGCCACGCAATTTCTTTTGTTGCCTCAATTGCTGCCACATATTCTGCCTCTGTTGTGGAATATGTTGGAACTGATTGTTTGCATGATCTCTAAGAGATAGCTCCTGATCAAAGACTCATATCATAAACAAAAGTACATACCCCAGTTTCTTTGTCTCCATCGAGGTCTGAATCAGAGTATCCAATCAAGCTGAAGTCGCCCACCTGTGTATACTTGAGTCCAAATTCTTGGGTTCCCTTAAGTACATTAGAGCTCTTTTTGCAACTGAACAATGTCCCTCACAAGGCTTTTGCATAGACCTGGAGAGTATTCCAATAGCAAACGAAATGTTTGGTCTTGTAGTAGTCAGGTAGTTGAGACTTCCTACAAGCTGTCTATACTTCGTTGCATCCTCAAATTCTTTTCCTTCAATGGATGTGAGCTTTAAGTTTTGCTCCATTGGAGTAGTCAAAGGATTGCACTCAGCGATACCAAACTTGTTCAACAGATCTCCAATGTACTTCTTTTGAGGGAAGAATATAGACTTTGGATGTTGAGTTACTTCAATACAAAGATAGTAGTGAACATAACCCAAGTCAATCATTTCAAAACCTTTCCTCAATTCCTTCTTTTTGGATGCAATGTAGCTCTCATTGTGCCCTGTCATCAAAAGATCATCTACATATACCACAAGATATACGATTGTTTTGCCAACTTTCTTGACAAACAAAGTTGCATCATCAAGATCATAATGTTTGAAGTTGAGTTTCAGAAGATGCTCAGTTAACTTTTCATACCAGGCTCGTGGTGCTTGCTTGAGGCCATACAAGAATTTCACAAGTTTGCATACTTTTTGTTCATGACCCTTCACAACAAATCCTTCAGGTTGGGACATAAAAATATTATCTTTCAGATCTTCACTCAAGAAAAAAGTTGTTACATCCATTTGATGGACTTTCCAACCGTTTTGCGCTGCTAAGGCAAAGAGTGTCCGGATGGTAGCCCATTTTGTTGTGGGGGCAAAAGTCTCCTCATAATCGACCCCTTCCTTCTGTGCAAAACCTTTTGCCACAAGCCTGGCTTTGTGCTTGTCAAGTAAGCCATCAGCTTTATACTTGTTCTTGTAGACCCACTTGCAGCCAATTGGTTTGGTTCCCAATGGAGGATCAACCAGCTTCCAAGTGCCATTCTTTATTCAAGGCATCATACTCCTTTTGCATCGCTTCTTTTCCATTCATCATGAGAAGCAGCTTCTTTGAAGGAAGTTAGTTCAAAATCTGAAACAATTCAGATTCACAATCATAAGAAACATCCATATCAACAGGTGAATCAGAATCATTACATCAACTCCATTTTGCCTCGTTGAATTTCTTGTTTCTGTCTTTCCAACCTCATCAAGATGAACACTTTCAAGTGTCTTTGTCAGCCACTTTGGGGGACCTTTCTGAGATGGTCCAGGCTACTCAGTTGATTGAGTTGGGACTGAATCAAGATTGAATTTCCCAATTTTGTCAATCACATCACTCAAAGTATCATCAATGGTTGGAATTTCATGTGGGGGAGAGAGTGCTTCAGAAGAAGATTCCACAGATTGATCCAGTATAAGAAACCCCCCTTCAAGATGTGGAATCTGATTATCAAATTCTTGAAATGATTTTTCATTTCCAAATCTATCCAAGCGATCAAGTTGCCACTCAACAACATTGTCAGCTTTGGAAGATTCAAGAAAGACCACATCTCTAGATACAACAAACTTTTTATTAACTTCATCATAGAGACGGTATGCTTTGGAGGTATTTGAATACCCCAAGAAGACACACTTACGACTCCTTGCACCAAGTTTGTTTTTATGTACTTTTGGTATCAAGGCATAACAGGTGGAACCAAAGACCCTGAGATGCTTTACCGATGGAATGTGGCCATACCACATTTCATAAGGAGTCTTGTTTCTAATAGCATTAAATGGACATCTATTCTTTACATATACAGCACATAGAACTGCATCAGCCCAAAACATCAATTTTACATCCTTGAAAAACATCATGGAACGTCCTATTCATTCTTTCAGCTACTCTCGTTCTATTGGGGATTATAAGGCAAAGTTGTTTGATGTTTGATCCCATGTTGGCGAAGATAGTTTTCAAATTCATTTGAAGTGTATTCTTTTCCATTATCAGTGCGAATAGATCCAATATGAGATTGTGCATCATTTTCAATCCATGTATGAAAGTTCTTAAATGTTTGAAAAGCATCAGATTTGTTCTTCAATAAATAAGCCCAACACATTCTGGTGTAGTCATCAATAAATGTCATCATATATTTATTTCCATTTGCAGAAAGAACATGCATTGGACCACATAAATCTGAATGAATGAGTTCAAGTTTCTATGTGCTCTGGAATGTGAATCATGAAAACACTGTTTGCTATGCTTTCCTAGAATGCAAGCATCACATTGCTTAAGTTTCCTAAGAATTGTAGGCAAACCAGTAACACCACTGGCAGACATGAACCAAGGACAACAAGTTTCTCCTCAGTTGTGGGAGATATAAAACATTATGCAGAAGAAAGTCTGGAAGGCCGGGCAATTTGAGCATGATTGTGCCAAGCCTTGATGGCTTGAGTTTTGATTTGTCTGCAAAATATCCATCAATATTGTCAATAAATTCTTCAAAAAAATCTCTTCTAAAAGTCATGTGGCAAGTTGCTCCTGAATCAAGCAACCAATCATTTTTCCAATAAGCAAGTGAAGCATTAAACAAGTCTTCATTTACTCCAATATTACAATCTGCCAACAACATAGTGAGCGGATTCAAGTGCTTCACCTTTCTCTTTGTCATTGGCTTTACCTCTGGCTTGATTTCTTTCGTGTTCAATTTTGTCCCAAGGCAACTTGCATGTGGATGCATCACGTGATCCATCTCTATTGCATCGTATGCAATGAAGATCAGACTTTTCTCCTTGAGAGTGTTTGCCCCACTGCCTCTAAAATTTCTTCTTCCTCTTCCTCTTTGACCACCTCTTCCTCTAAAAGAATCTTGAGCATGATTCTTTTCTCTATGTGCAAGACACACAGCTTCTTCAGAAGACTGAGTTGTCTTCTTCCCAAAAGCTTTCTCTCTCTCTCAACAAATTTATTTACAAGGGAGTCAAAGGTAATTTCTTTGAGGTTTCCATTTGCTTGCAATGACTCAAGATAATTTGAATACGTGGGATAAAGTGCCTTGACAAAAGCTATCAGAGGAATGTCTAGTTCAACATTAATGACTTTGATATCGTGCATAATAGATTTTACTTCTGATGCAAGAGCAAGAGGATCATCATTTTGTAATTCAAGGCTGAACAATTTAATCATCAGTTGGACAACTTCAAGAGCGGAGTGTGAGTCATAGAGTTCCTTCAATTTGTGTAAGGCTTCAAAAGCATTCGAAAATGGTGAAATATGGCAACTCACCTCTTCATTTACAAATGATGCAATCAAGGAGGTTCTTGTTTTCCCAAATGGCAAATTCCTTGTCTGAGGTAGGCTTTGCCGATTCATTATCTCCTTCTCCTACACAAACTCCTTTCCACAACTCATTAAAAATGAGAGTGTGTTTGATCTTCTATGACCACTCAAGATAGTTCTCCTTCCCGTTGAGAACCACTCCCACAATAGATATCAATGAATGCATTTGAAAATCTGTGTACTGTAAAAAAAAAAATACTTCTGCTGCCAATAGGCTATAAGAAATTGCACCTCTGCTAGTACTGCGAAAAATTTCACTTCTATTATGGTGTTTTTTTTTGGACAAAGGTATTATGTGGGGGAGGTTTATATGGAGAAGGGAATATATGGAGAAAAAGTTTATGGGAGAGGGTGTATATGGGGAAGGCAATATAGAAGCAATATGAAATGTAAAAAATCTGGAAGGGGGAGCCGATTGGTGTGGGAGCAGAGGTATGGGCAGTGTGGTATGCACATAGCGAGGGATTCAATAGATATATAATATGGAGTATAGAGTATTAAAATACATATGACAGTTGGTATTAACGCATATATTGAAACAACAATATATCGAAGTGATGATTTTGGAGCGAAGGTGAGGTGGAGTGTGATCGGTGGCAAGGTTAAGGACTGTGGTATTGCAAGACTCCGTGATATTACCACCTATTAAAAACAGGGAGTTATGTCATTTAACAGTCAACAATACATCAACGTTCAACGTATGCAACAGAGGGAGCGTTACTACTAGCATTATATATTTTATACACCAACGTTGGCCTCTGTCATAATAATGTTGGCGGACTGTATTCAACATATTACCACGGAAGGAGGGTCGAGCCAATGTATTACCATGTCAGGCTGACTATGCAGGAGGGAGGGAGGGTCGACTGTGCAACAGAGTGAGGGAGGGTCAACTGTGCAACAGAGGGAGGGAGGTATAACTATATGGGAGGCCAACGGAATGGTATGCATGACTGTGGTGTGGGGATAGCGTTATTGCGTTACAGAACTCAATGTCATAAGCCACAGGAGGAAATACTGTAACATAATAATACCGCGACAGTGAACGTAACATATGCCACCAAAATCGCTCAGAAAAAATCGACATACCATAAAATCAATCCTCCAGTAACCTCCAACAGCATAGGTTTCGATGTAGATTAGCGCTTAACTCAGAGAATGGAGCAATGGCAGAGGTGTTAGTTCTGCAAAATGGGCAGAACATAGGCAAGAGGGAGTTACAAGGGCAGAGAGGGAAGCCAAAAATGGTGCTAACTCTGATACCATGTCATGCCAGCAGGTAACTCAAATGAATTGTGTTTATTCATTAAGATTACTCACAGTTATATACATGAGGGAGTGACTCTTGGGTTTCACCTCCCGATGACTCTTCATTTTCCATTATTTACTATTTACATTATTTACAAGTGTTCACACAATCCCCATGATTAGGTGTCAATAGCCCCATTGTTAGCACATTATCTAACTTTTTTCTTGTAGAGTTTCCTCTCCAAGGCCTGCTAGATTTTGTGGTAACATTTTGGTGCCACAGTCGGGGACACGAAACATGTCTTGTTCCCCATACGACAATATTGATCACTATTTGGCGACTCCATTGGAAGAATGAAGCCCTTGTTCTTCATTGAACCTCAAAGTCAATGCTTGTAGGGTGGAGCAAGCATCTCACAAGGCATTTTGAATTCACCCTCGTGACTCCCCTTTTGGTTGTTATGCCAAACTCGAGGAAATGACTCCTTGGGATCTGTGCGTTGTTGACATTCCTGAATTTCTACATATCGAAGGCAAACGAGATATTGGTCATTGTTTTGACAATGATCTAATATATGATACTAATGATGATCTTGTCTCTCTTTCACCCCCTTCATCATATCGCTTCTTGCATGTCCTTGAGGAGACCAATGAGAGTGATATGTCTGAGGTCGTTCTTCATCGAAATTTCATGAGCTTGATTATGGAAATCTCCATTCTTTGGTTGGAAGAAAGGATCCAGCAGCTCAAGTTGGATCCCTTTTTCTCATTGATGATTCTTTTCCATGATGCTTGTTCTTCTTGTTTTCCCACCTACCTCCATTCCCCTTCATCGAGCAAATTTTGCAAAGGAGGATTTGATATTTTGATGCCCTATCACATAAGAAATCATATGAACAAAAGATGTTCTATTGATATATTAATATGTTTGCTACATTGGTTGTATGACTATACTTAGCTCATGCATAGCGTGTTAGCGTTGCATGGTAGTGTAGATGCATCACATATTATGTTTGCATAGCTACTATCATCATGTTATGTTCTCATGTATAATACACTTGCATCTTAGTATAAATTTACTTTTCTATATGGATTTATTATTTGATGAAAAACATGGGCAATAAAAGTATGCCTAGGGAACATGCTTGCAATTGTTGTATTGTGATGTGCAAGATACAAGTCTACGTCCCAAGAGATTGTTGGAGTTCTCATGACCTCCCCGTTCGAGTACATGGATCATGTGCTCTACAGTGAGCTCATGTCGCAGTTGGAGCCAGATGTTACCCACCAAAAGTGGGTACCCCTAAGAGAGAATTATTCCTAATCATCTTCTTCTAATCGGTAGCTAGCAGCCCCTGACAGCCACCTTGCAGCTGATGTGGTTTGCCACTTTATCTTTGCCACTTGCATTAATCGTATGTTCCCTAGCCCATTTATCAAGAGCACATGTTAGAAGGTGGGCAATCCAACTCAAAAGTTATGTTATTCATTATGCAATCAGGTGCTTATGGTTGCTTTTCATTGGGGCATTTGGGCATGGATTATTAGGTGACTTAAACCAGGGAAGGGCTTTGACTGTGGTTTTGTTCCCTCACCTTAAATCAATGTCACATGGTTCGGGTTCGACAATGATTAGGTTCAGTTTGAGTTCGAATTTTTTGATGAGGTTCAGATGAGGTTTGCCATTAGATTCGTCTATATATATATATATATATATAATGAATTATAGGATAAAATAGTAAAGAATCAACATCAGTAAACATCAAATATGTTATCATGGACATGGAAACTGCAAGGATAAATTACAAGCTTGAGTTGTGACATGAAGTTATCAATTTTGATCTATGGACTTGGTCAATGGCTATGAGGTTCGCCGAACCTCAAAAAAATTTTAAGGTTCGCCAAAATTCGAACCTCAAGGTTAAAGTTCGACGAACCTTGTGACATAACCTTAAATGGGTGGTTAATCTCCAACCCTAGTCCCATGGGATCTCCCCAACTGGCCTATGGATTTAGGAAGGGCACTACTTGGGAAACCTTGATTTTGGTAGCATGGTCCCGTTTTCCCATTCCATATTCATCACTTCCCTCTCCACATTACGAGCCTTACTCACTATTTCCCTTCTCTAGGTCCACCTAACCATTGGGTCCACAATGTCTAACACACAACTCCCCTTGTCCAAATATCTGGGTCGGGTCTGGAAACGTTGTCCTGGAGGTTGACGCAGCTAAAAAAAAATTAAAATCATATCATGGCCACAAGCAAGAAACAAAGGAAAAAGAAAATCATAAAATCCAAAAGATGGTTGGAGCATTAATAATAGCACGTGGGCAAAAGCCAAGCATGAGTTCTATCCCTTATCATTATCGCCATAACCCTGGTTGCTAGGGCCACTAGATACCCCATCACATCGTTAAAGGAACCCAGGCATGTCCCTACCCCTGGTGGGCAATGAACTTCCCCACCTTTAAAGGGGTAATAACTACTATACATCACTCGCGACATGCTCTCATTTCCTAGAGCTTCGAGTAGTAATACAAAGAAAAATAAGTAAAAAAAGCACAAGGTAATAACAAGGGGTGGAAAAACAAAGGTTGAGATAACTCATGCAACCATGATTGTACCCCCTCACATCTATACACCCAATATGTGGACTTCCTCATTACAACTACCCATTTTCCCATGGCATTTCGCCCTAAGACCCTTCGTCCCCATTCCATTCCATCATTATTCATATGCCATCTATTGATTGAAAGATTTACCAAGGACCTGTCTTTCCCCTTAGGGGCTAGGAACACCTAATAGGGTCGTCTATTAGCCACTCCTAGATAGGGAGGTAACATTATTATGTGATCAAAGCCCTAAATTTGAAAGAAGAAACCTGATATAAAGTGTCAATTTGCCCTTGATTAACAAGCTTGGTTCACTTAGATGCAGTAATGATGAATTGTACCTAATGGTGAAGATGCAACATTGGACATTATGTGTGATTGGCAGGTAGTTTCTATCAAGTGTTGGGCAACTTAACTAGGGCCCAAGTCCACTAGAGGAGCATTATGACACCCTACAGGTGAAGTATTTAGAGCCATGGGACTCTTATCACTTGCTAAGCATCATCCCGTTCCATGGGCACCTACAGCACCCCAGCAATGTGCAATTTGCCCCACACTATTCATGAGATGGTGCACTTGGACCAACATGCCCCCAGCCGACTTAGCAGTGTATACATGCTTTGTAGTTGATCTGAGGCCAAGACGAGGTTTGTCACACCGCTTAAGACATGGGAGGCTTAGCACCATCCTCTAAGCCCTCAACATTGGAGCAAAACTAGGTGTCAGTTTGTTTCTGGTCACTTCGATAACCAATCTACCTTGAACAAAGTACATAGATCGTCTAGCTGATGTAGAGCTCCTCACAATTGCCTTGGTCGTACCTTTTACACATCTACCCGGTCCTTCAGCTCCTGATCTGCAGCAACACAACTTTACCTATATTAATGAACCAGCTCCATTAGGCCACTGAACTCAACTCCACTTGCTCTCTCGTTGACCATTAGTCCTTCAACTCATCAACACATCAAGACTCCGATCGAGTTGTTCACAACTCCATTTGTAAACAACTTTCAACTGTCCACTGCTGCTCCTCAGCTCTTTTGGGACTTTCTTCCCACTAATGCCTTCATGTACTGCCCAATGAAGACATACCTAGGGTCGAAGGGCTTCCCACTATCACTGTCGAATGTCCTTCTCCAACAATGAACATAGGGCATGGAGGATTGCCCAAAGTTTGTTGTCGATGTCTTTCTCCACAAGGAAAATCTAGGGCTACAAACTACTCCTAGCCGATCAAACCTTTGAGCTCTTCTTCTGCCACTTCTAACAATCCCTTAGTCCTTCAAGAGACTTGTTCCTTGGGGCTTGAAGCAAGCCTCTACAATCCTCCACAAGTTGTCCTTTAGGCTGCTCCAACGTTGCCTCTCCTAGCAGCCACCTTATTCCATTAAGGGGCTACTCTAGGCCACACTTGCCCCACTCTCATGCTACCCTACAACAATCCACTACTGTCCAATACAAAACAAACCAAACATCAACAACACATACCTTTCTATTGTAGCATTTGCTCACTTGTTAGGGCATCCAACTACTATTATTACCCTTCCTCTCGGTTGCTAATAGTCCTCTTCAAATTGTCCTCTTCTAGGACCTCATCCACCTAGCATCAAAACAACTTCAATTCATCAATAACAACATACCTTTGAATAATCCTAGGCTGGTGTAACTGTTGTATCCTTGGCTACTTGGTTAGGGCTTCTAACAGCCACTGATTAGCCCTCTCAAACTGCCCAAACAACCTTTCAACAATTGTGGCTCCCTCTTCTTCAGAAGTTTGGACCTTCTACTCTTCAAAACAAGTGTCACGGCCCTCTTGTAGCCACCCAAGTAGGGCTCGGCCTCCCTTTAATGCTACAGGAAGCCTGCGGCCCACCAAACAGAGAATGTGCCACTTAATAACCTACATAAAGTTGCCCAGAATTACTCCACATCAACTCAGCCCCTGCATCTCATCATTACGGCCCTCTAACAGCCACTAAAGAGGTGCTCCAATAGGTCTCTTTCTCGTTTGCTTAGGTTTGCCCAGATCTGCGACCCTAAACACAACCAAGTAATCACAAGAATAACGTCCTTCTCTTTTGTGCTTGGTCTCCTAGGGTTGCAACATCTTTTAGAAGATGAATTGCTATGAAATGATGCACATGGGATATGAAAATAGCCTCCACTCTTCACTTATATTTATACACTTTTCTATGGGCTTATCCAACCTGTCATGAGTGCTAATCTTACCCTAGCCAACCTATCCTATACTTATGCAACCCCAATAGTGACACAAATAAATTATTATCTCCACTTTGATACATCATTTTCACAGCTTCGAATTGCTCCTTGCTCCTTTACGGGTGCCTTTTGATCTTGTCAAATCATGAATCCCCATCACGGTTTCACACCCACATGCTTGGGTGCAAAGCCCACAAGTTTGGGTTCTAAGCCCACAAACATATTTGTGTGCCCATTCCTCCAAAACCCACTAGCCTAGGATTTGGAGTACCTCCCAAGCTATAAATCTCAACACTCTCTCTTATCAAGGGAGGTAGTTCCAACACCAGGAAGTCTCCAGCATCATCATCTCCGGTGACACTAGCCCAACTGGCGTCCATCACTACAACATACTCTGTAGAATAAACCCTGAAATTTTGGTAGTGCCTCTGCCTCATCTCATCTAAACATGAAGGCCACAACACTTCCATAGGGCTACTCCCTTTGAGTCTACATTATCTCCACTGGCTCAACCTGTCACTTATCACGTTTCCTACAAGGTCAGTCCGAGTTGTGTCCGATCACAGTCCATCATCACTGCAACTCAATCCTGCAAGCACTCATCCTCTTGGATCAAACACAACTCGTACACATCACTCCAATCTCGGATATACGACATCACGATCCAATGAAAAAACTAGCCTACCAATCTACAATCCATCACATGAAGTAATCTCAATCATGCCAATCTTGTCCATGCCAAACCAATCCTTGAGCTATCCCAACCATCCACTACAAGTCATAGGAAGTTCATGATCAACAACCTGTCCTATAATAAACTGTTGTTCACCAAGCTCAACATCAATCCACCAGAACTACCAACCAATCACGCTGCTAAGCCAATCAAGACCACATCTCCATGTCTTTAGCTTAACCCATTGTTCCATGATCTAGACGATCCCAGCTCCCTCTAAGCTGCTTCGTTGTGCACACACTGATTCACTGGCCCTTCAAAGTAGCACTAACACCATGTTTTTCCAAGATACTTGTGTCTAGGATAGAATCTTACAATTACTAATGCTACCTAATCCAAGTATCACAACAAACTACTTTGCCACAATGGAACAGTATAAAGCAGTAAATCTACTAGTGCATAATATATACAACTTTTTACAAATTTTTACAGCAACCCAACTTTGTTATATTAATCAAACTGATAATAAAACAGTCTAGGGCTCCCGTACAAGGGAATTAGAGAAAATGGCCCACATACAGCAACATATACAAGACATACAATGACAGTTTGGTGTCGGTCGCTTCGATAACCAATATACCCAAAACAAAGCACACTGACCATCTAGCTAATGTAGAGCTCCTCACAGTTGCCTTGGTCGTACCCTGTACACATCAAAACAGTCCTTCAACTCCTGATCTGTAACAACACAACTCTGCCTCTATCAATGAACCAGCTCCACTAGGCCACTAAACTGGGCTCCACTTGCTCTCTCGTTGACCGCTAGTTCTTCAACGCATCAAGACACCTGTCGAGTTGTTCACAGCTCCGTTTGTGAACAACTCTCAACTGCCCACTGTTGCTCCTCAACTCTTTTGTGAGGAGCAAACACTTAGGGCCTTCTTGTGTTGCCCGACGAAGAAACACTTAGGGCCAGAGGGCTACCCACTATCACTGTCGAATGTCCTTCTCCAACAATGAACTTAGGGCATGGGGGATTGCCTAACTTTTGCTATAGATGTCCTTCTCAAGGGCAAGTCTAGGTCTACAAACTGCTTCTGGTTGATCATACTTTTGAGCACTTCTTCTGCCACTTTTAACAATCCCTTAATCCTTCAAAAGACTTGTTCCTTAGGGCTTAAAGCAAGCCTCTACAATCCTACACAAGTTGTTCTTTAGGCTACTCCAACTCTGCCTCTCCTAGTAGCCACCTTAGTCCATTAAAGTGCTACTATAGGCCACACTTGGTCCACTCTCATGTTACACTCCAACAATCCACGAGTATCCAATACAAAACAAACCAAACATCAACAACACATGCCTCTCTGTTGTAGCATCTGCTCACTGGTTAGGGCATCCAAACACTATGATTACCCTTCCTCTTTGCTGCTAATAGTCCTCCATAAACTGTCCACTTCTACGACCTCATCCACCTAGCATTAAAACAACTTCAATTCATCAACAACAACATAACTTTGAATACTCCTGGGTTGGTGTAACTATTGTATCCTTGGCTACCCGGTTAGGGCTTGTAATAACCACTGATTAGCCCTCTCAAACTGCCCAAACAACCCTTCAATTGTTGCAGCTCCCTCTTCTTCACAAGTCTGGACCTTCTACTCTTCAAAACAAGTGTCACAACCCTCTTGTAGCCACCCAAACAGGGCTCGACCTCCATATAATGCTACAGGAAGCCTGCGGCCCACCAAACAAAGGATCTGTCGTTAATAACCTACACAAAGTTGCCCAAATTTACTCCACAACAGCTCAGTCCCTAATCTGATCATTACGGCCCTCAAACAATCACTAAAGAGGTGCTCCAACAGGTCTCTTTCTCCTTCGTTGAGGTTTGCCCAGATTTGCAGCCCTAAACACAACCAAATAGTGACAAGAATAATGTCCTTCTCTTCTTCGCTTGGTCTCCTAGGGCCGCAGCCTATTTCAGAAGATGAATTATTATGAAATGATACACATGGGATGTGAAAATTGCCTTCATTCTTCACTTATATTTATACACTTTTATATGGGCTTGTCCAACTTGTCATGAGGGCTAATCTTGTCGTAGCCGATCTGTGCTATACTTGTGCAACCCTAACAGTTGCACAAATAAATTATTATCTCCACTTTGATACATTCTTTTCACGTGCTTCGAATTGTTCCTTGCTCCTTTAAGGATGCCCTTTGATCTCCATGTGCAAAATAATCAATCCTCATCACAGTTTCACACCCACATGCTTGGGTGCAAAGCCCATAGGCTTGGCTTCCAAGCCCACAAACATATTGGTGTGCCCATTCCTCCAAATCCCACTAGCCTAGGGTTTGGAGTACCTCCCAAGCTACAAATCTCAACACTCTCTCTTAGCAAGGGAGGTACTTCCAACACTAGGAAGTCTCCAACATCACCATCTCTGGCGACACTAGCCCATCTGGCATCCATCACTGCAACATACTCTATAGAATAAACCCTGAAATCTCGAGAGTGCCTCTGCCTCATCTCATCTGAACCTGAAGACCACAACACTTCCATAGGGCTACTCCCTCTAAAGCTAGACTCCCTCTGAGTCTACATGATCTCCACTGGCTCAACGTATCACTGATCACGTGTCCTACACCTATCATTGATCACGTGTCCTACAAGTTCAGTCCGAGTTGTGGTCAAACACAGTCCATCATCACAACAACTCAGTCATGCAAGAACTCATCCTCCTAGATCAAACACAACTCGTGCACATCCCTCCAATCTTGGATATGCAGCATCACAATCCAATGAAGAAACTAGCCTAACAATCTGCAATCCATCACATGAAGAAATCTCGATCATTCCAATCTCGTCCATGCCAAAGCAATCCTCGAGTTGTCCCAACCATCCATGACAAGTCATAGGATGTCAATGACCAGCAACCTATCCTACAACAAACTATTGTTAACTAGGCTCACCACCAATCCACCAAAACTCCCAACCAATCTCACTACCAAGCCAGTCAAGACCACATCTCCATGTCTTTAGCTTAACCTTTTGCTCCATGATCTAGATGATCCCAACGCCCTTTTTGTTGCTTCATTGTGCAAACTCTAATTCACTAGCCCTTCAAAGTAGCTCTAATTCCATGTTGTTTTTCCACAATACTGGTGTCTAGGATAGAATCTTACAATCACTAACACTACCAAATCCAAGTATCACAACAAACTACTTTGCAATAGTGGAACAATATACAGTAGTAAATCTACTAGTGCACAATATATACAAATTTTTACAATTCTTTACAACAACCCAACTTCGTTATATTAATCAAACCGATAATACAACAATCTAAGGTTCCCATACCAGGGAATCATGGATAATGGCCTTCATACATCCACTAATACAAGACATACAACTAGGGTTTGGTGTTGATCACTTCAACAACCAATCTACCTTCAACAAAGTACATTGACCATCTAGCTGATGTAGAGCTCCTCACAGCTGCCTTGGTCGTACCTTGTACACATCTACCCTATCCTTCAGTTCGCAATCTGCAACAACACAACTCTACCTCTATCAATGAACCAGATCTATTAGGCCACTGAACTTGGCTCCACCTACTCTCTCGTTGACCGCTAGTCCTTCAACATCGAGACTCCTGTCGAGTTATTCACAACTCCATTTGTGAATAACTCTCAATAGCCCACTGCTGCTCCTCGGATCTTTTGGGACTTTCTTCTCACTAGTGACTTCTTGTGTTGCAAGATGAAGACACACTTAGGGTTGGAGGGCTTCCTACTATCATTGTTGAATGTTGAACTTTAGGCATGGCGGACTGCCCAACTTTTGTTGTAGATGTCCTTCTCCACAAGGCAAGTCTAGGGCTACAAACTACTCATGGTTGATCAAATCTTTTAGCTCTTCTTTTGCCACTTCTAACAATCCCTTAGTCCTTCAAGAGACTTGTTCCTTAGGGCTTGAAGCAAGCCTCTACAATCCTCCACAAGTTGTTCTTTAGGCTGCTCCAACTCTGCCTCTCCTAGTAGCCACCTTAGTCCATCAAGGTACTACTCTAGGCCACACTTCGTCCACTCTCACGCTACCCTCCAACAGTTCACGAGTGTCCACTACAAAACAAACAAAACATCAACAACACATATCTCTGTTGTAGCATCTGCTCACTGGTTAGGGCATCCAACCACTATGATTACCCTTCCTCTTGGCTGCTAATAGTCCTCCACAAATTGTCCTCTACTAGGACCTCATTCACCTAGAATCAAAACAACTTCAATTCATCATCAACAACATACCTTTGAATACCCCTAGTTTGGTGTAACTGTTGTATCCATGGATGCCTGGCTAAGGCTTCTAACAGCCACTTATCAGTCCTCTCAAACTGCCCAAACAACCCTTCAACAGTTGTGGTTCCCTCTTCTTCACAAGTCTGGACCTTTTACTCTTCAAAACAAGTATCACAACCCTCTTGTAGCCACCCAAACAAGGCTCGGCCTCCCTGTAATGCTACAGGAAACATGTGGCCCAACAAACAGAGGATCTGCCACTTATTAACCTATAGAAAGTTGCCCATAATTACTCCACATCAACCATTATAGCACTCAAACAGTTAATAAAGAGTTGGTCCAACATGTCTCTTTCTCCTTCACTTATGTCTGCCCATATTTGTGACCCTAAACACAACCAAACAACCACAAGAATAACGTCCTTCTCTTCTTCACTTGGCCTCCTAGGGTTGCAGCCTATTTCAGAAGATGAATTGGTATGAAATGATGCACATGGGATGTGAAAATAACCCCCACTCTTCACTTATATTTATACACTTTTCTATTGGCTTGTCCAACCTGTCATGAGGGCTAATCTTGCTCTAGCCAACCTCTCCTATACTTGTGCAACCCCAACAGTGACACAAATCAATTATTATCTCCACTTTGACACATCTTTTTCGCATGCTTCGAATTGCTCCTTGCTCCTTTAAGGATGCCCTTCGATCTACATGTGCCAAATCATCAATCCTCATCACGGTTTCACACCCACATGCTTGGGCGCAAAGTCCACAGGCTTAGGTTCTAAGCCCACACACATATTTGTGGGCCCATTCCTCCAAAACCCACTAGCCTGGAGTTTGGATTACCTCCCAATCTACAAATCTCAATAGATGGCAGATTCATCAGATGGATGTCAAGACGACTTTTCTAAATGATGTGACAGAAGAGGTATACATCGAACAACCAAAAGGATTTGAGACACATGAGAGGAATACTCATGTATGCAGATTAAAGAGAGCGATATACGGACTCAAGCAAGCTCCTAGAGCATGGTATGGTTGGATCAACAGTTACTTGCAACAGATGGGCTTCATGA
This sequence comes from Pinus taeda, assembly GCA_000404065.3. Taxonomy (NCBI): domain Eukaryota; kingdom Viridiplantae; phylum Streptophyta; class Pinopsida; order Pinales; family Pinaceae; genus Pinus; species Pinus taeda. Next base: position 102,671 of record APFE030508704.1, on the reverse strand, counting down.
AGAGTGAGGCGGACTCAAACCTCACAGGTATGAAATGAGCTCACAATTCCAATTATAGTGATCGATTGAAATGAATGAATGCAAGATATACCTATGTGTAATGCAAGATCTTGGTAAATTTTAATTATATGCTTATTCTAAGGTGAAATCCTTCTCAATTATCAAAGTAAGTCCTAAAATAAGGTTGTTGGGAGAACTGCTGGGGAAGGAGGCTAAGGCCTGATTAACGATACCTACCCAAGAGTTCTAGCAACCCAAGTGCCTTCATTCCTTCGCTCCTACAAGGGACTCGGCCACATGAGAACTGCGAGGTCACATGTTTTAACCATAGTTTAAGGGTCAAGCTTCTCAAATTGGAAATGGAGAAGGTTGTCCTATCCCTCTATCAACCATGCTTATGCTTGGAGGTAAATTTTAAAATGAAAAATAGATTTAGGATGCAAATGCAAATGGTCCAATGAGATTTAATGACAATAATGCTTCAATAAAAGAAAGAGCCAATTCACTTATAATCTAGATTCACTTTTTAGTGCAAGATGATTAGCTTACAATAATGGTCAATGAAGCAATTAAAATATTACTCAATGAAACAATAGGAGTGAAAGAGATGATAATGTTTATGAAACAATAACTCAAATGCCTCTAGTTAATAGTGCTTATTGATATGTTCTTCACGTATATGTTATTATGACATTTAAAGCAAGTGAGAATTGTGTGATGAAAGCACAACAGAAATATGGCAAATGAGATTGCCTATAGCGATTAGAGATGCTACTACAAATCTAACCTGCAAATGGGATCAAGAATCAAATTGATGACGAGAAAAAGACTAGAAAATGACAATAAAACTTAGCTAACCAAGGGAGAACAAGAAAATAGGTTAGTGATCCTATCTATAACTGATGTAGAAGAAAACTGAGAAAGATCCTCCCTTTTAAATAAGGAGGGGGATACCAGGGGATTGTATCTCAAGCTCCCTTCAAGTAAGAAATCGACTTATTATTAATGTTACAAAAGGAAGAAGAAACCCTTTTAGACAGTTGGAAGGGTTCTTCAACACTTTAGGAAAATTACAAAGAAGAATAGAACCCTCGAACCACAAAACATCCTCAATGTTTAAGCTACAAGTCAATAGATGATGAGCTTTGATATACCCTCAAGATCTCACGGCCTTGCAAGGAGAAAGGCTACGAAATTTTTATATGATAAATTTGCAAATTCTTCAAGCCTTCAGCTAGGAGAAAAGAGGCCTCTAAAGCCTGTGCCTAGTCTCCAAAATAACCTCCAAAATCAGCTCTAAAAGGTTAACTCCTCGCAAAAATTTGATGAATAAAACATTCAAAACGTAGTGTTTTATTCTGCACAATCCAAAGGTTAGTTACCTTAATATCTGAAGCAAGATGAGACCCTAAAAGACCCTATGGGTAAGCTAAAAATGAGCCAGAAGGATCAACAGCTAGCTAAACAATTGCAAATAAAATCCCGAGCCCAAATTATATATATATGTGTGTGTGTGCGCGCGTGTGTGTGCGCGCGTGTGTGTGTGCGCGCGTGTGTGTAATCTGCAACAATCTATAACCCAAGTCAGATCTACAATGGAAAAGCTATGCAAATAAATCAGAAAATTTGATTTCTAAATAGAAACCCTGGCCTTTTCCCTTTCAAATTTGATTATTCTTTTCGGTGAATGAATTTCAAATCAGTGACTAAAGGACGGTCTTTTCTTTAAACAAAGGATCTTTAAAATTATTATCCTTTAAGTGATGAATTTATTGTGACAAATTTGATGGAAAAAACTCCTCAACAAGTTGATTTCTTTGCAAAACAAGTTAGGGTTTAGATATATGACACCAGAAGCAAGATGAAGCCTTAAAAGGCTTGCGGCTAGCCTCAAAAATTTCAACAAAAATTCGTAAGCCACAAAGCACAAAAATCCTCAGGTAAAGAGGCCATAATGCTTGCAGCTTCTTCTATGAATTCTAGACCTGCGAAAGAAAATGCATGAAACCCCAAATAAATTTTGTAGAATTTTAATTTATGGTACCCTCTTGAGAGATTTGATTTTGATGTGAGGGTAACCCTTCCTTTGCTTGCAGCCTTCTGTAAGATGGGCCAAAATTGATAGACGGCTTCCACAAGATTTCTTTGCACCCAAAACCGTGGTCATCTACCCAAGGAAGCGATTTGGCTTTAAAAAAAATGATATTCTTTTGATTTCGAAATGGATCCACTTGCAAGAAATATTTACAAAAGATCCAAGCCAAACTCCAAGCCTAATCTTCAAATCTACAAGGAAACAAGTAAACCAAAAAAATACATATACAAATATTATTTTACAAGGGTTAGTAAATATTTATAAAAATATTTACAAAATAAAATATGAGATCTATTTACAAATTTACAAGAATAAGCTTTTCAATAGCAGATCTATTCATTAAAGCTCTAAAATAATTGAAAGATTTTCAAGATAATTTAAATTTCAACCTAAAGCAAATGGTAAGAAAACCCCTTCTCCTATTTCGAAAGACAAGTCTTCAGATGACCCACTATGGGTTCTTTAGCTTCTCTACTGGAATAGTTGGTTAATTTCAACCGAGAATGTCCCCAAGTATCCAAGATCGTATCAACAATATTATTTTCTACACACCTGAAAGATATTTGTTACATTCACAAAGATTTGGGTAGCACATTGATAGAGGAGTCTAAGGGTTTAACCGAAAAGCAATAGATCTACTCCACCTAGTGTGTTTCTCCAAATCTAAACAATGATGCAAGGTAATTGTACACCAATGAATCTTCAAGAGCTAATGGAAATAACAAAATTAAAACACTAGTAGAACATTAAGCATAAGAGATCAAAAAGATTATACCATATAATTGAAGAATAACACCTTGGCTTTGCCCCAAAGACTTTTATTTTATTGCTCAAAAGAAAAAATATTACATGGATAACAGAGCTTCACTTAGCCAAGAGCTCAAGATTTTCATCATGATGCAATGAGGAGCTTAGAGCTTCCTTATATAGAAAAATGAGAGTGTGAGGAGCCTCTAAGTGGAAAAAATAATTCAAACCCTTAATTATTGTTGCACATATCCGTAGGAAAATTCGACCTTCTTGATTGATGTGCTGGATGAACCAATCTTTGACCTTGGGGTGGTTTTGGACCATTGGAAAATTTTCAAAAATAATTTTCTTGATATTCCCTAATTCAAAATTACCACCTGGACCAAAAAAATTGATTTCCCTTGAGAAGTATTTTTCTTCTAACCCAACGATTTTTTTGTAGGTCTTTTCTTCCTTAGAAATGAGACTTTTCTCCATTTTGAATTTGATTTGTTTTAAATTATTTTTCCACTAGGAGAAATCTTAATTTCTCTCATTTTTATTTTTTGACTAATTTATGGCTAATTATTTTGCTAGAAAATAATAACAATGACTCTAGAGGGGGTTAGAAATTTTTACACCCTCAAAGTGTGTCTAGATAGAAAGTTTAGGAGTTGAGGTGTAAATTTAAGTACTCATACTCACTAGAACCTCTATAGACAACATTTTTTACACCTTTACATCAGATATTTCATAAAAAATCCCATACAAAAGGGGAATTTTGACAATAAAAATATGACCTCTAGACTCAACAAAATTCTCTGACACTTTACAGATGATCTAATATATAATAGCTTACATAGACTCAATACAGTAGGACTCACCTAAGACCTTACCGTCGAGCCCCACTCTAGCTTTGGGGCATGCTTGGGCGAAAAACTCTACCAATTATAAATGTTTAAAACACAAATAATTGACAAAGGAAAAAAAACTCCCTAGAGTGAAACTTTTTGGTAAAAATCATAGGCTTACCTAGATGTTTTACCATGCTTTATAAATATACTAGGATCATTTTTACATCAAGGCCCATGGGGCTACAGAATTTAGATTACATTATGATGACCAAAAGTTGTAAGATGATGATGACTTTTGAAAAAATTGACTACTCTTAATTGTACTCTATTTATAGGGTAGTTGACACTTGAGGGGTCAACATTTGGCTCCACATGGGGACACGTTGCTTCTTGAAGGAATGTGAGAATCCAGAATTTACATCTGCATTAAGCAAAGTAAATTAGGCAGATATCCATTCAAATATAAATCAAAATTCATCATATAATACCAAGTACTGCAGTAGACGCTCTATTGTAATATACTGAAAAGAGAAACTATTCTAGTAACATGAAATGGAAATCTATTCTAAGAACAAAAATGAAATCTAATCTATGAAATATAAAGGTTGAAATGAAGTATATTCTATGAGGGTAGGGTTAGAGATAGAATACAAAGGATGCCCTATGGCATCAGATATGTTCGGTGAAGTTCATTTTGAGAACCTGCCTACTCATAGGGAAATCCACGGGTTGTTTGTTTGATGTGCCATGTCCAATTTTGAATATTTTAGGACTTAGAACCATCTGAATGTCATGCTATTCTCGGCCATCAGATGCATCAAGCTTCTTCCCTTTTCTTTTCTAATTACTGACCTGTGGAAGCTTGACACCATTTGGCACTGGTGATTCATCTTTTATATCGTTTTTTCTTTTTTGCTTGCTACTTTCCTTCCTGGTAGGTTGTGACGTTGATGGTGATGTGATCAATGTAGACCTCTCTGTCTAATCTTGGAAATGCTTAGATGGAAAATTTGAAGTATCCAAGACCTATGTGACCTGCCTTTCTTCATTTTGCATTTGCTCGACCAAGGGTGATGGATCAATCTCACAAGTATAAACCTAATTCCCCTCAGTTTCCTTTTTATACAAGTCGCCTTCAATTAACCATTTTTCAATGGAATAAATGACCTCATAATAAGATGAAGCTTGCTTCAATGGATTGGGAGGCTTATGATTTGTTGAAATTTCTATGTTCTTTTCCCATTCGTCATTTGACCTAAGCTGGGATTTTCGTACCTATGATTTCTCCATTTCCACCAATTTTTTCTACAAAGCGGATATTTCTTTAGAATGCCTTGTTTCCATGGTGTTAATTCACTGTACTTACTTTTCCTCCATGGCAAGCAACCTGTTTTGAAGAGCGGCCATTTGACTAGAATGATTAACCTCCATGGTACTCATTTCCTTTGCATGATCCGCTATTGATTTAGGTTGATTGAGTTCCATGTTCTAAATCACTTGTGTGCTTTGCTTCCATCACAAACACATGATTTTGAATAGTGGACATCTTATTAGAATGATTAACTTCCATAGCCTTTAATCTATTTTCCATGGCATTCATTTCCTTAGTATGATATGTTATTAATTTCGCTTACTAATCCATCTTAAATATAGTTATCTAGAGAAGCAATTGCCTTGCCTTAGATCTCCTAGAGCTTGTTGTTTCAACAAGTTTTCCTTTCCCATCCATCTTTAGGGACCACTCCCGTTGACTTAACTAGGAGAGAGTCTAAACGGAGAGAGTAGGGAATAGGTGACAACCCCTACTCTGAGCATTGCGCCTTAGGTGTGCACTTTAGGCGACAGCAGGTCCAATATAATCATTCAATAAAATTCCCACAAACTCAAAAAAGTCTGCAAGTAAGTTTTTAAGCCTTTTTCTGGCAAATTGTAGAAATTTAATTGATTGGGTCTTTTGTGTTGTTTCTTGAAAAACCTCATATCAAGAAAATCAAGAAAAGATGCCACTCTTTTCCTCCACCATGTCATTAGCACACAACATTTTAATAGGTGCTCCTCTCGATATGGAAGGAAAATATTTTCCAGCGGACCTTTAACATCCAAGTGCTCCTCATTTCCAACTAGTACAAGGTCACTCAAGGTCAAAATAAAGGAGAAGTTGCGTATATCAGGGCACTAATCAAATGGACTTGTAACTAATTTCAAGAATCTCAGCGCAATTTCTGATATTGTAGCATTTGTTGGTGCACACGCTAGTACCTTGTACCTCTGACGAAGTAAAACAAAGATGTGAAATAGCATTGAGGTCTTCCCTATGCCAGGGGGGTCCTGGATCAACTTTATACAAGGACACATTTTCTTTTAAGCAGCATTTACTGCACTAAATATAGCAGAAGCTTGAGAACCATTCAACATGTGGGGCTCAAAATGTTTGTTTATTATCGTATACCACCTTCCCAAGCATAGCCAAAGTGATTGTTTCATTACCTAACTCAGGATGCAATGCATTCCATATTTGCAAATTTGCTGCCATGTTACCAAGATAAATACCAAAACATTAATTTTTCATATTGCTATTTTTGGCACAAAAAGGATGCATACCTAGAACACATATTCTATCGGCTATGTTTACATCTTCAGTTGAGAGACGAGCCCATGATAGGAGCGATCCAGGTGGATGCAATCACGCCTTCTTAACCACAACCTAGAGATAAAGCAACTTAGGGATACTTGAATCCTTCATGCTATCGTCTCACCCCACTACTACATCCAACTTTGCCTGAGCTTTCCTTTGGGCATCCGGAAAGGACAATTGATTTTGTTGTTAGTTTTCCTGCTTTGAGTTGGGGAAATTACATTATATGCAGTTACTGTGACAGTTCTTTGGACCTTTTTGGTGTTTCATACCATTATTTTGTAAGGCTCTAAGTGCCATGATAGTTTGTTGATGTCTTTCCTAACTAAGCTTTTTGACTTTTCACATGTATTTCACCCTATAAGGCACTTTTATTGTGGACAAATGTAATATCCTAGGGAATTTTTGTCCTAGGGGTTAAAGAACACATGACAAATTTTACCAATATTATTGTATTTATTCCAATCTTAGACAATGATAATATTAAATGCACAATAGTGTAGGCAAATAGTAGATTTCATCATCACAGCAATAGCTCACAACAATCATTGTTAGTGCACCAACAATCCTGATTGTACAACACTCATCAATTCATAAACAATGACAATCTTTTACTGCATACTACAACACTTTACACTAGAATTTATAACCACAGTTAAAACACACCAATAACCATCTTACAAGTTCATAATTATCCTTCTTGCCTTAGGAAATGTTTTATGGATACTTTGCTTCCCAACATTCTCCTTCTTTGACCAATCCACTACCCCAGAACAAGCTTTTTGTGGCCAAGGTAAAGGCTTCGTTGCCCTAGGATTGCGCTAGCAAACTCCTATGCCAAGGTATTGCCCTGAAATAGCCTTTACGTTGCAACAAGGGCTACTGGTTGTCCAAAATAAGGTTGTCATTGCCTCAACAATACCACTAAATTGCTCCTTGAGTCAATTCTCCCACAAAACCCTTTCCTCGGTTGGCAATAATCAGATGGAAGATGCCTCAAGGGGGGGTGCCACTGTCCCAACAAGGCCTTGGGACATGCACTGTTGTTATAGTTTATGCCCTCGAATATATTTGCTGCTACAAGTGAACTCCTAAGGTTGCCACTGCCACAGAGGGATGATCTGCTTCCCGCATTTAACTTCAAAACCTTGCGTGGTGCCAGATTAATGCCTATAAAGTGTTGTTGTTCTAGTTGGTGAACTTAGGAGGGTGTTAGTTGCTTCCTAGGGTTGATTCACATCCCTAAAGAGGCCACAAGAACCCTTACTACCACAACCAACCTTCAACACCTTGCATAGACCAGACAAACACCTAGTGGGGTTTTCACTACTCCCAAAGATGCCTTAGGTTGCCTCGCTACCCTAGCTATTAACCACAAAAATAACAGTGAGTCTTTTCAACCACTATCCCATAAAATTCTCCCTTGCTAGCCAAAAACCAAATGAGAAGTGCCTCAGAAAATTATGACAAACAAATGAGAGAAGGAGAGGGCATTGGCTACGTGGGATCATCACCACTGAAACCAATCAAAGGAAAAAGGGGTCTTAAAACCCTCAAAACCTTAGCTCACAAAACAAGAATATACATGTTACCCACCACTTGTGGGTAGTGTATATAGGAGAAAATTTTATCCTAGATGGTCCTCAACCAGCAGCCCCTTGCAGCGACCTCATAGCTCGATGTGCCATTATCTCCGCCACCTGAGCCAGCCATGTGGTCCCTCGCCCACTTGTTATGATTGTATGTTTGAAGTTGGGCCTCCCAACCCTGAAGGTATGGCTTTTCATTTGTATAGTTGAGTAATTTTCCTTACTTGTCATGAGCACTTTTGTGCATGGATTGGTGGGAGGATTCAGCAGAAAGAGTGGGCTAGGTTTGTACTCTTGTCTCCGTTGCCCGATTTCGAGGTTCGCCTTGTATCCTAGTCCCATAGGATCTCCTTGACTGGCCATTAGCTTTAGGGTTGGCACTACATGGGAAATCCCAATTTTGGTTGTGTGGTACTGCTTCTTGGAACCATATACATCCTGGTTCCTATGGGCCCTAGATGAGCCCCCTCCATCATTAAGGAACCCATGATTGTCCCAACCCCTAGTGGGCAATGAACTGCCCCACCTTAAAGGGATTTCCACTGCTATATACTACACATCATGCTCTCATGCCCTAGAGCCCCCAACAGTTATGAAGAAAAATCAATCATAGGCAAAAGGCATATGAAGAAGAGTGGAAAAACAAAGGCCAAGGTAACTCATGTACCATGATTTTCTCTGTCCTACACTCATATACCCAAGTGTGGGCTTCCCCTATTATAGCTACCCTTGTACCATAACATGTGGTCCAGATGATTCCCCTAAACCCCAATCCGTTCCATTACTTTAGCATTTGCCATCTACCACTTGAGGGATGTACCTTAGACATGTCACACCCTTTAAAGGATGAAACCACCTAATAGGGTCCTTGGTTAACCCCCTTATTGAGTTTGGAGACACTTGTACATGCCACCATGAAGTGCCCCATTGATTCCGTGACTTGTAAGCTCTTTTACTTGATTATTCTAATGATTTATTGTATTGGAGGGCAAGGGGACAGATTGGATCTTATGCAAGATTGCAGGTAGGTCTCCATTTGGGGCTTGGTCTCCCTATACGGGGTCTTGGCCCTCTAGAGGGCCACATTGGCACTTGTAGGGTCAATGTTGAGAGCCATGGGCTTCCACCATAGCAAAGAGTACTTCATGGATCCCTAATACCACTCATTGATTGCTCATGTTCCACCTTTTGGATGAGGATGATGCACCTGGTTCACCATGCCCAACTGGCTCCAAACTTGCACCATACACTTAGCAGATGTTCCAAAGTCTAAATGATGTCTTTCGCTGTAGAGGGAGGGCTTGCATCATCATCCTAGCCCTTACAGATGGTCTACAGGGATTTTTTATCCACTTGGAGACCCATGAGGATGTCCTTTTGCCCCCACACCCCACTTGGGGCACCACAGGTTCTTGCTTGGAAAACAAGGGGTCAACCCCTTGTCCACTATGTTGTGAGTCCAATTTCTCATCATGGAACCCTTTGGACTTCATTAGGCCTCCTCAAAGGCCCAACAACTCACTATATTGATCATTCTACCCTCTTGAGAGGCTTATTCTTACGGTATTGAGCTTTCTTGGTGGGCTTGTCACCAAGGAATGTTATTCTAGCACATTATTTTATTATTTGTGGCTCAATTAGGCCATATTAGGCAAATCAAACTCATTAGTGATTGTATAAATACAAGTGAGGTGATTCATTTTCATCATCATCACTTGGATTGGATTAGTATCTCCTATGAGATTTTCACACTTTTTGCTAGGATGTATTTTTGGAGCTTTTCTTGATGCACTATGATGTTTGGATTTCGCTATTGTCTTTGGAGTTTCTCTAATGCGAAGTTGATAAATGGATATACTCTCTCTCAAGTAAGTCAAAAATTTAATGCTATTCTTGTTATTTTACTAGTTAACTACATGTATGTTTTTATCTTTATTCTTGTATGAGTTAAATGTAATGCGAAATTCCTCTGGGACATTAAATAAGTGATTAAATGCATGCATTGACCTTTGAGGGATTGAGTGAATGTTCCTAGAGGCACCTCTTAGGTTAAAGACCTCAAAATTGTCTCCTTTGCAAATTTGAAGTATAAATCTCTATTGATCTAGTTGTTGCCCTTGGAGAAGCTAGCAAAGATCAATTAGGGCTCCTTAGCTCACAAAATTCCATGATCTATGTGTATCTTGAATCCATTAAGCCCAAGCAATAAGGCACTGATCCTCATATCCCTTCGGTGGTCAGATTTATCTCTCTTTTCCTCACTTTTCCAATTTCTAGGCTTAACCCTAGAGGGTCACCTAGGGCATCAAGCGAAATCTTTTGTAGCCATCCAAACACCTTGAAAATTGGTCCACAAATGCCTTGGGGTCTTGTCAAGGGGTCCTCCATATTTCAAGCAATTCCGACGATGGAATCCCGAGATATCGCAAGCCCTAACTCGAGGATCATTTTTCTCCCTAGGTTGATTTGGGTTAGTGTCCTCATTTGGATCATTGCATTCAAATCTCAAAATAAAATTAGTCCTTTGATACTATTCTCCTCCCCAATTAGGTCAAGCCCCTCTTTGAGTGATCAACTCCATACCCTTGACCTAGTTGGGTCTAATTGGTCTCGTGTGGTCCAACAACCTATTAACACCATTTTCACAAAGATCACATAGAAGCCAAGTCTCCACAAATATCTCTAGGTCTAGGAGCCTTCTTGACAAGACATACTCTCAAACCCTAGCCCTAAAGGATCCTCTCAACCCTTCTTAGAGAGTCTATCATCTTGCTTCTAAAGCAAGCAGCCTATATAATTGAGTCTCTATTGTGAATAGGCCTAGGAATCACTTCCTCATCTTATCATTAACTGTATTTTCTCGTGATTCCTCATATACCGGGATTCCTCCCATCAGCGAAAGTTCGTAAAGAGTAGGGAGCTTTAGTTGAGGTGACAGTGGGCTATCGCTCCATTGTTGCCCCTTCACCTAGTAGTTGCTCTATAGGATCCCCTCTCAAGACCCCTGCTAGTTTGAGAAATAACAATCCAATCAACCATGATGAGAATAATAATTCTCCTCTCTTATTTATAGACTCCCTTTGGGGTCTCTTCACCTTATTTTAATTTGAGGGGTTACAAGTTTCCCTCCACTTAGCCCCAATTTTGGTTTCCTTCACAAGTTTTGCCTCAATTACCCCAAGTTACCCAATATTGCCCCAAAAGCATTGTATAATAGGTTCCCCCTTTATCATTGATTATATCCTATGGGGTTCGATATGCTACTTCATCCTCCCCTTGGGCAATTAATTAGTTAGGAACATTACAGTCCCCCATTCCCTACATTGCTTGTCCTCAAGTAATTGCAAATTTAGGTGCTACAAAATTTGTCCCCTTGCTTTCAAGAATGAGGGCCTCTCATTTGACTCATATCCCTTCCTCTAATCACTTTCAAAACATCCATCTCCTTCCAGAATAAGTGATATAACAATCCATAGCTCTTCTCCATATTTTAATATTTGTTTTAGATCAGCATGCATAGATGCAAAATTGTTGGAATGAACAACCAGATTGAGTGATAAGCATGAAATTCCATTATTATTCACAAAGATATTACATATAAATACATTATGTGACCGTTGGATTCATATTCCACGGTCTCTTGGACTCTATGTGATGTTTCACCTTCCACACCATAACCCTTAGTGGATTAGGTGTCCAACATCCCCCCCCCCCCTAATCTGAAGGGGTATATACGAGTCCAAGAAGTGAGCTGTAATACAAAAATGCAAAAATGTATGGCAACAATTCGTTGAATTTGCTCTTTGAAATGGTGGTTTTTAGGGAATACCACAAACCCAAAAGGTTGGAGAACTCGAGGTCTCAACTAGCGGTGGTTTAAGGATGACCACCAACACTGGAACACTTAGTGCAGGGCTTGGAACAGTTCCAAATCTGGCTAGAAGTTAAAGTCTTTTGCTAGAGGAAGTGCTCCCTAATGCTTTGAAAAGGGAGACCATTGAGGTCTCAACCAGCAATGGTTTAAGGCTGACCACAAATTCTAGAACGCTTAGTCCAGTTTGTGGAACAGTTCCAAATCTGGCTAGAAGCTGAAGTCTTCTGCTAGAGGAAGTACTCCTTGTTGACCCTGTCACCTACACCTACCTAGAGTTAGTGAGAAAATCCTTCAACCCCACAAGGTGTGGTTGGTGGCAAGGAATTAAGAGAAGGGGTTGTCACCTATTCCCAATTCTCTCTGTTTAAGCTATCTCTTAGGCTAGTTATGGGGGGTGGTCCCTAAAGGAAAACTAAGTTAGAAATGTGAGGTTTTTAGGAGAAAGTTAAAGTGAAGTGGATTACTTTCTTAAGATTATAAGCAAATATGATGTGAGCAATATGAAATGAAATAACCATCAACACATGAGATAAGCATTAGCATATGAAAGACCAGTGTCTTTTAAAGTATTGCTCAAAAATGAAAGATACTTGCTTAACATAAATGAGATGCTTTTAAATAAGGCTCAAGTAATCCTAAAAATGAAACAAGAAAATGTTAGCACAATGATATAATCAATACAAGATAAAAGGATGTTTCCAAATATATATGATCAATTGCTAAATCAAAGTATACAAGGATATCTTGCAAAAGGAAAACAATTAGTATTCTACTTGCAAAATATCGATGAAATAATGCTTGCCCAAAACAAAGTATTCAATTCAACAATGACAAGTAAAATGACAAATTGCAAGTAAAACCATGAGATGTATTAGAATGAAATGCACCTATATTAGATTTGAATGCAATTATCTTGGTTAAGTTTTACTCTAAAATGTCTAATCTAGGTGAGAAGTCCTCCTCTTGAGCTCTTACCAAAGGGTAAAAATTGGGGTGACTATAAGAAAGAGGGGGCGAGGGCACAGAGGTGTCATTAATGATACCCATCCCCTGAGTCTTATGAGCCAGCGTGTGCCTTCGTTCCTACATGGGGACAAGCCACCTTCATAACTGCAGGGTCACAACACTTTTACCTTACTTCATACCAAATGGAAGAACTTTCCAAGAAAGCCCTTTTTCCCTACGATTTCTATGTGTTGACACCTAATCTTGGGGATTAGGAAATTTATGTAAATAATGTAAATAGAAAATAAGGAGATTAGGAATATGAAGAGACACTAGGAGGTGAAGCCCAAGAGTCTCTCCCACCATGTATATATCCATGAGCAATCTTAATGCAAAAACACAATTCGCATTGTGGAGTTACCTCCTGACCTAACATGGTATCAAAGCTAGCTCCATTTTTAGCTTTCCTGCCTTGTAACTCCCTTCTGACATTTCTACAGTCTTCCCCACTTTTGCAGTCTGCCATATTCTTCATTCCTATGCTCTTTGTCATCTACGTGTTTTATAATCTGGTGTACATCCACATTTTTTAACGCTGCTTCACCACCGGTTTTCGTTTTTAACTGTGTTTTTTTATACAGCGCTCCCAATCGCTCCTAGCATAACGCTCCTATCCACCCTCGACTCTCTACATAGTCAACTCCCCTTCTACTTGCTCCCAATCCCGGTATCCTACCACTTTCCACCGGTTTGCCTTCCCATACCAACGGTTTTAGTTTTAATACTGTGTTTTTAATACATACTGCTTGTCCACCTACGTTCAGGCAACAGTCAGTCATACCAGTTGTGAAGCCTAGAGCCTGGAGCGTTGATTGTTACCTCCCCGCCATAACTCCTCTCGGAGCCATACCATATACCACTCCAAACGTTGTGTAATATCAGTTGCTCCATCATATATAACGCTCTGGACTGTTATTGGTTACTCTGGTTGCCATACCACTACAGTTCTCACTGCTATCCTCCCACTCCAATTTCGTTGAACACTTTCGCAGCCATACGCAGCCCCTCCATACATACCATACAACACTCTCACCATCGACTTTGGTTTACTATGTAATACTCTGTTGCAAACGCATACCATCCGCATTGGCCCATTACGTTGATAGCGTTAATACCGTTCTCCCCATCGGTTAATACTTCCCCCACATACTTCCTACCCCAAATATCGCCTCCCGCATATACCACCTACCCCAAATATTACCTTTATCCCATATATATCAGATTACAATTTTACACCAAAACTGCAGATTTTTACCACTAGGAGTGCAATTTTTTTATATATTGGCAGCAGGGTATATTTTTTTACACAGTACACAGTCTTTAAGATGCATACACTGATGTCAATTGTTGGGGTAGTCCTCTCTGGAAAGGAGAACTATCCAGAATGGTCAAGGAAGATTAAACACTCTCATTTTTAATGAGTTGTGGAAAGGAATTTGTGGAGGAGAAGGAGATAATGAACCTGTGAAGCCCACCTCAGATAAGGAGATCCTCATTTTGGAAAACAAGAACAGCAAGGCCTATGCCTTGATTGCAGCATCTGTAAATGAAGAGGTGAGTCGACATATTTCACAATTTTCAAATGTTTTTGAAGCCTTATAGAAGTTGAAGGAACACTACGACTCACGCTCTAAACTTGAAGTTGAAAGAATGCTACGACTCACACTCTGAACTTGAAGTTGTCCAATTGATGATTAAATTGTTCAGTCTTGAATTGAAAAATGATAACCCTCTTGCTTTAGCATCAGAAGTAAGATCTATTATGCATGATATCAAAACCACTAGTGTTGAAATAGATATTCCTCTTATAGCTTATGTCGAGGCACTATACCCCACCTATTCAAATTATCTTGAGTCATTGCAAGCAAGTGGAAACCTCAAGGAGATTACCTTTGACTCCCTTGAGAAAAAGTTTGCTGAGAGAGAGAAGGCTTTTGGAAAGAAGACAGCTCCTTAGTCTTTTGAAGAAGTTATGTGTCTTGCACATAGAGAGAAGAATCATGCTCAAGATTCTTCTAGAGGAAGAGGTGGTCGAAGAGGAAGAGGAAGAAGAAATTTTGGAGGCAGAGGGGGCAGACATTTCCAAGGAGAAAAGTCTGATCTTCATTGCATACATTGCAATAGAGATGGACATGATGCATCCACATGTAAATTGCCTTGGGAAAAAATTGAGCAGGAAAGAAATGAAGCCAAAGGTAAAACCCATGACAAAGAGAAAGGTGAAGCACCCGAATCCACTCATTATGTTGTGTCACGTTGTAATATTGGAGTAACTGAAGACTTGTTTAATGCTTCACTTGCTTCTTAGAAAAATGATTGGTTGCTTGATTCAGGAGCAACTTGCCACATGACTTTTAGAAGAGATTTTTTTGAAGAACTTACGGACAATGTTGATGGAGTAGTATACTTTGCAGACAAATCAAAACTCAAGCCATCAGGGCTTGGCACAATCAAGCTCAAACTACCTAGTCTTCCAGACTTTCTTCTGCATGATGTTTTATATCTCCCGAAGCTGAGGAGAAACTTGTTGTCTTTGGTCCAAAACTATCAGCAAGGACACTCCATTCATATGTTTGATGGCAAGGTTGAGGTCAGAAAAGCATCAGATCGCTCACTTGTCATGATGGGGATAGAAGAAGAAAGACTTCTACAGCTACAAGGTACCTTTGCTCGTGCACAAAACTTCTCATACAATTCTCATTATGATGAAGGTACATTTCCATCAATTCTTTTATGGCATGCTAGATTTGGACACTTGAACTATGACAACCTTCGCTTGTTGAAGAAAAATGGCGTTAATTAGTTTGCCTAAAATTCCTAGGAAACTTAAGCAATGTGATGCTTGTATTCTAGAAAAGCATAGCAAACAGTCTTTCCATGATTCACATTCCAGAGCACATAGAAAACTTGAACTCATTCATTCAAGCTTATGTGGCCCAATGCCTATTCCTTCTGCAAATGGAAATAAATATATGATGACATTTATTGATGACTACACCAAAATGTGTTGGGTTTATTTATTGAAGAACAAATATGATGCTTTTCAAACATTCAAGAACTTTCATGCATGGATTGAAAATGATGCACAATCTCATATTGGCTCTATTCACACTGACAATGGAAAAGAATACACTTCAAATGAATTTGAAAACTATCTTCGCCAGCATGGGATCAAGCATCAAACAATTGTGCCTTATAATCCCCATCACAACGGAGTAGCTGAAAGAATGAATCGGACAATCTTCAATATGGTACGTTCCATGATGTTTTTCAAGAATGTAAAATTCATGTTTTAGGCTGATGCAGTTCTATGTGCTGTGTATATAAAGAATAGGTGTCCATCTAATACTATTCGAAACAAGACTAATTATGAAATATGGTATGGCCACATTCCTTCGGTAAAGCATCTCAGGGTCTTTGGTTCCCCCTGTTATGCCTTGATACCAAAGGAACAAAGAAACAAACTTGGTGCAAGGAGTCGTAAGTGTATCTTCTTGGGGTATTCAAATACCTCCACAGCATACCGTCTCTATGATGAAGTTAAGATTGTTGTATTTAGAGATGTGATCTTTCTTGAATCTTCCAAGGCTAACAATGTTGTTAAGCGGCAACTTGATCACTTGGATAGATTCAAACATGCAAAGTCGTTTCAAGAGTTTGATAATTAGATTCCACATCTTGAAGGGGGGATTCCTATACTGGATCAATTTGTGGAATCTTCTTCTAAAGCACTCTCTCCCCCACGTGAAGCTCCAACCACTAATGACAATTTAAGTGATGTGATTGACAGAACTGGGAGACTCAATCTTGATTCAGTTCCCATGTTGATAATATCGGTGATATTCGAAAATATCGTGATATTTTTGGCAAAACGATATATCGCCGAGAAAATATCGTGATATTTTCTGTTTTGAAAATATTGCGATATTTTCAAAATATCGCCATATTTTGAAAATATCGGCTATGTTTAAAAATCTAAAAAAAATAATAATAATTTATTTTTTATGCTTGCCGATATTTTCACCGATATTGCCGATAAGATGTTTTCTGGACCCTCACCGATATTTTGTCGATACCGATATTATCAACACTAGTCCCAACTCAATCAACTAAGTAGCCTGGCCATCTCAGAAAGGTCCTCCAAAATGGCTAACAAAGACACTTGAAAGTGTTCATCCTAATAAGGTTGGAAAGACAGGAACAAGAAATTCAACCAGGAAAAATGGAGGTGATGTAGACTATTTTGGTTCACTTGTTGATATGGATGTTTCTTATGACTGTGAACTGAATTTGTCTACAGGTTTTGAACCAACTTCCTTCAAAGAAGCTGCTTCTCGTGATGAATGGAAAGAAGCGATGCAAGGAGTATGATGCCTTGATAAAGAATGGCACTTGGAAGCTGGTTGATCCTCCATTGGGAACCAAACCAATTGGCTGCAAGTGCGTCCACAAGAACAAGTATAAAGTTGATGGCTCACTTGACAAGCACAAAGCCAGGCTTGTGGCAAAGGGTTTTGCACAGAAAGAAGGAGTTGACTATAAGGAGTCTTTTGCCCCCACTGCAAAATGGGCTACCATGTTAAATTTGGACAACTAGGTCCAAACTCCATGTTCTGATGCTCAGATTAAGAGGCTAATATTTTTGTTGGATTCCTCTTTCTGAGAGGTGTAAAATCCATATAAAAATAGTCTTAATCCGATGAGCAGAACTTATATTTTGAATTTATTATTCTTAATAAATTATATGTGCAAGGTCAACCAGTTTTGTAATGTAGGCTCACATGCCCAACAGATGTGTCACACACCCTCATTGATGTATATATATACAGGAAAAGTTGGAGAGAATTTCAACACAATTCAACTCATATCTTCCTCTCTCATCTTAGAGAATACGAGCTACCTGGAGGACGAATTCAGCCACACGTGGGAAGGACGAAGAGGACAGACTGTACGGATTTTCTGCTGCTAGGGTTTCTGCTGCTAGGGTTTTGCAGAAAGTTTGACCAGCGTTGACTTTGGTCAACCCTTGGTCCAATCAAGCTGAAAAATTGTGGGAAGTTCGATTTTTGAAGGCCGTACTACCGCACAAAAATCGAGGTCAAAGGGTTGACTATTTTGATGCTGCGTTGACTTTTAGCTTGCTGCCCCTGCGTTGACTTTTCAGGACAGCGTTGAATTTTGTAGAATTGACTTGGGTTGACTCATCTACTGGTTGGAGGGTTGTTGTGACACATGCTGGGCTGGCTAACCAAAGGAGACTTTGCTGGTTGAAGCATCCTGTTGACCGCCGAAACGAACACACACATTTTTCCTGTTTCTGATTTGTCTTCTGTAAGATCTGCTTATATGTTCTATCTGCATTTTGCTTAACTACTTGTATGATTGCTGTGAGAAAAGTGAAATTACTCTTAGCATAGAACATCTACAAAACTTTACATGGTATCAGAGCTGAGGTGAAGACAAAATCTATCTATAGCAATCA
>APFE030508704.1:21297-64225 GCA_000404065.3 Pinus taeda | reverse complement strand
CCCACAGTTCTCCTCTCTCGACCTCGGATGTTAGGAGAATCGGACTCCCACATTCGCATCCCCAGGGTCTTCTTCACCAGTAATCCTGCGACGCACTCTAGAGTTCAGTCGGCGTGGCTGAGATCGGAGCTCCATACGCTCCTCTCTTTTCCCGACCCACCTCGTTTTTATTTCCTATCTTTCTTTCAGTATTTGTCTTTCTGAGGAGACCGTTTTTGGTTCTCCCACTGGGCACGACCCCTTATGTAACCGACAGTCCCTTTGACCTACTTTGTGGTCATTCGTTGGACATTAATAAAAATTATTATTATTATTATTATTATGCATTAAACTTCTTTTCAAGAGAACACTTTCTTGCACATGCATAAACAGAAGTAAAACTACTCTTTACTTGTGCATGCATCAACAAATACCAAAACCACAACTATCAAACATGTGTAAAACCTTAATTACTATCTTCAAAATTACTATAATATCTTGGGTTCCTTGAAATCTTAGAAAAACAGTAGCAACAAAATTTTAGCAGTAAAATTCAGTAGTAAAATTTCAGCAAAAAATTTAGCTATAAAATTTCAGCAACAAAAGAGGAGATATTTCAAAAGAAAATGAGCAACAAGTAGAAGGAACAACAAGAGATATTTCAACAAAAAGAGAGTTGCAAATGGAGCGAACAACAAGAGATATTCCAGCAAAAAGAGAGTTCCAAATGGAGCGGACGACAAAAGATATTTCAGCAAAAAGAGAGTTGCAAGTGGAGGGGACAACAAGATATATTTCAACAGAAAGAGAGTTGCAAATGGTGCAGACAGCAAGAAATATGTTGAAATGTAACTAGTGTCAGTCTTCATAATTGTACTTGAGTCATGACTTGATGTAATTATTGATGTACTTGTGAAAATAAAAGAAAAGAAAAAATTATTTGTAAAAAGAAAAATTATTTTATTGAAATGGGTTTTTTGCCCATCATGTTGTGGTCCTAGGTCAAAGCACCCATTGAGTGCTATAAGGGTCTTGTTGTCAAGTCAAGAGTCAAGGTCATGATGTACTAGCCCTTTAGGGCCCATGTAACAAGAAGGAAAAATATTTATTGTAATTCGTTGTGTCTAGAAGCCTCCAAGAGATGGGTCAGCCAGCCTTATTCATGTCGGCCGAAACAGAGCTAAGAGGAGCCGCCACTCATTTAAAAAAAAACATCCAAGAAGATAGATCCCTAATCCAAGTAACGAAATAGAAGAGGTATGATCCAGCAGAAAGAGGAACGAAGTTTTGAGGAAGCTAGCGAGGAAGTAGGAGTGAATTTTTTCTCTTCCTGCCCACACGTGCGAGTTCTTTACAGAATCTAGGGTTCCCTCAGTTCATATTTTACAGAGTCAAGTTTGAGGTTTGTCTGGCTCATCTCTTGGAAGGTTTGGTCTCGGTTCAAGGTCAAGGTCTTGGAAGTATTCATTGAAATTCTATACGAAGAGATTTTTTGTGAGTTTTCCTCTCTAGGAGAGGTTTTGACCCTGGCTAGCAACCTACATCTGGTGCTCTTGTGTTTGCATTTTGATCTTCTCATTGGCATTTGTCTTGATAATGAATAGAACTAAATAATAATAATAATGTCACAAGAAAATGTCATGGATTGAAGAAAAATCAAATTAAATAAATACCATAACTATCTGGCCCAAATTTCTCAACATGGTATCAAAGCTAGGGCTTTGAACAGAGGATGGAAAGAAGATCAATTTGGCATTATATCTGCTCAAGGAAGTCAATTACCCTAGGTCGGATTTGTTGAGGCATCTAGATCAATTTTCTAGGCACTTCTTCTAGCCCTAAATTGCAGAGATAAGACCATAGCCTATAGTGTAAGACTAAGATCATTTGAAGGGCACTTAAACAATGTTTCAAGGAACTGATTAGGTAAAGAAGAAGCCCACCCAAGACCGCTCTCATTGGCAAGAAGATCGAACCTTTTTGGGCATCCCCATTAGCCCTAATTGGCTGCAGACACATCTATAGAAGAACAAGGGCATAAAGAGGTTTATTCCTGTGGAACGAAAGGCTAGACAATCTTATCAAAGGAGGTCGCATTTCTTGATGTAGGAGCAAAGGTCTAAAAGTGATCTCAAGGTCTACAATGCGCATCCAATGATTCAATATTTTTAAGCATCTTCTTATCTTTGTTATATATGCAAATTTATTTCTAAGCATTGCAAGGTACCCAAGGACTATCTTTTGGCATCTACAATATCTCTAGAAACAAGAGAAATATTATGTGCATAGTCCAAATTTTTGTAGCATCATTCTATTTCATACCAGTAGCCCTAGAAAGGAGTTTCTACTGCTATCAGAGATCCGAAAATTTTGTGCTATTATTCTGAGCACAAGTGCTACAAAAGAAGACTCCAAAAGAAGCTGAGATTATCTCTTAGTTGCGCATATCTTTGATCCTAGAACGAACTCATTGGAGGACTATTTTGAGTATATGTCATACTTGTAAATCATTGTCAAAGGTGTCGAAATTCTGAAGGAAAGTGTCATTGCAAATCGAAAAATCCATTCCCTGCCTTTGTGTATTCAAGGTGCAAGTTCTGAGCACGGTTTGAACGTCATCTTGCATAGTGAAGGCTTCAATCATCTTGTGGAAAGGAGTCAAGACCTCCATGTAAGCTCGCTTACAATCATAATATCATGTTCATTAGACCTATGTATCTATCTCTCAAAATTCGCAAGAGGAGACCTAGATCCATTTGGGTATAGGCACTCTAGGCCTATCTAGATAGTATATTCATCTGGCATCAGTCACCATTGTTTATGATTGCATTTGTTCGCCTGTATAAGACTTTGTATGAGATCCACGAAAGAGTGAAGAATTTGTGCATTCTACAATGACAAGAGTGGCATATATATAAGTTAAACATGGGCATGTCAGTGAGGCCAACCTACAGTTGTAAAGGTTCAATTGATTGACAGTGGTATTATTGTTGAAAGTATTGATCTATAAAGGTGTCAAGGATCTCTATTTTTGGGAACCCTAATCCTAGGGTATAGATACAAGTGAATAAGTTGCATATTGATTTGGTCATGTTCAGAAGGACAGATAGCTACAGGTAATGGGAAGATCATTGTGACAGTAAATCAGCACAAGGCAATTTTGTGTTTGTTATCAGTCATTATTAGTCAACACCTTGAAGAAAATTCTCGGCTATAAGAAGTATTATTACACTTACAGTGACCTGTACCTTTCAAAGAGGATTCAAAAGAAGAGCGGTTTGTTGATATTGAAGAGAGATAGTAATCCAGAGGCAGTAAGTAGGGTCACGATGTTATGACAGTCATCTCTTTGAAGGAAGACAGTCCTCTAGAATTGTGCATCATTGATAAACAAGTAGAAGAGAAATAGTATATTGTTCCCAAAGCAGGAAAAGATGAGCAAATAAATATAGTAAAGGTGCTCACCTTAAGGAAATATGATGAAGGAACCATGGCATCTGGAATTGCAGACCACTTCGATAAAGGTATCTAACCTTGAGGTATGTATGGTATATTTTATTAAGGGTCCTTCATGAATTATTGTGGCGTTAGTGGTTCTAGGGTTTATTGTTAAAACTATTGATATAGGTATTGATATCTGAAGACCTTCAACGAGATAAGTAAAACCCTTGTCATATGGAAATCCTAACTCTGATCCCTCAAAGAAACCCTAACCCCTAGTTCTTAGGGTTTGTGTACAGTCTAGGGCTCATGTCGAGTAGGCATGGATAAGGTTGATAACTTATATATGGAACCCTTGGTCTACAGTTGGCACTTGAAAACCCTAGGTATACACCCTCTAAATCTCATGGTAATCCTAGATTGACAGATTGACATCATGCTTTTATTATTATATATTTTGCTTGGGTATACTTGTCAATGAATGCTGCAAGTAGAGAAAGTAAAAGAAGAGGATGAGCAGATCCTCCATTTTGGTAAGCATGATGGAAGGAGGGCACTATAAGGACCCTTGGATCCTTGGGAACTCTGAAGCATAAAGATAGATTCATGGTATAATCGCAGGACTATGGATGCCTGAAAGATAAGAATTAATAGTAGCATATGAAAGGATTCATGAAACCTAAGACAACAATCAGCGAGCTAATAAAACAAGATCTTGTTGTAAGTCAATTTATGGATCCTCCTTTGTGATGTCATGGAGTGATTTCTCCATCTTAGGAGGAATGGCCATGATGGTATCACTACTCTCTTTGTTTTAGAGCAGGCTTCTTAAAAGTTTGCTAATTCAATTGCAGCTCGATGGACCTCATTTTGGAAAATAAAGAACAGGGCTAGATGATTGGATGAGACTTGTTGATGCCTCTAATGAAGATTGAAGGAAGACCATGATGTTGAGGAAGACATGATATACTGTTAGGTTCTGCACAATTTTGCTATATGAAGAAGATTCACTTTAGGAAGGATATAATGACTCCAATGGGTTGCTACCTTGGTACTTGGTCTAAGGAATTGATGTACACCACAATGTCAGATGTGATAGTAGGTCACGGATGGTTTGATGATCATGTCTTGGTGGATCACTTTCTGAATGTTCAAAGGGAACCATGTTCGAACTCTATAACGATTGGTTCGTGAAGATGCAGCAAATACAGACTAGTGATGTGGAGAGTGCTGGTGAACCCTGTTATGATGATGATGTCGTACATAGAGGGCTATATGAGGATCAAAGAAAGCTCACACGTGTGATGATAATGATAGAGCCCTGAGAGCTACTATCATAGTAGTTGATGATGGACACTTCTCCCTAGTAGAGAGGGAGTGACGGATATGGTTCTCTACTTCATGTGTCATGCACTAGACCAGGACTAACAGTCGTAAGTCTTAGAGAAGGCCATGAGGAGAGAATGGCGTCTGAAGGATTGGGTAAGCATATGAGACAAATCTCCTTGACGATTTGGAATCCAAGATAGGAAGTATTTTGGTGACCGACACTCAATGAGGCTCTGACAAGGCATCGAATAGGTAAGAGTGGTCGAAGAGGAAATTCCTTGAGGATGTGTACATCCAAGAAAGGAATGGTACTAGAAGGATATACCTTGTGAACATCCAGATGGGGTATGTGCCTTAAGAGGTAGTGTGGTGTCCCACATAAAACCTCCCAACATTACGCTTTGATCTATGAAGAGATAGAGCTTGTTAGTCAAGACCTTTCTATGTTGACAATATTGGTCGTATATTGATCATAGTTTTGATGCTTAAGATGGCTTACCAATCTGACTCTTCTTATGAGAATGATTCAATGAAAATACTATCCTTGTACCTGTGGTCAATTATGAGTACCTCCCTAGTTAAGAGGGAGAGTTGAAATGTAATTAGTGTCGGTTTTCATAATTGTACTTGAGTCATGACTTGATGTAATTATTGATGTACTAGTCAAAAGAAAAGAAAAGAAAAATTTATTGGTAAAAAGAAAATTTATTTTATTGAAATGGGTTTCTTGCCCAACATGTTGTGGTCCTAGGTCAAAGCACCCATTGAGTGCTCTGGGGGTATTGTTGTCAAGTCAAGAGTCAAGGTCATGATGTACTAGCCCTTGAGGGCCCATGTAATAAGAAGGAAAAATATTTATTGTAATTTGTTGTGTCTAGAAGCCTCCAAGAGATGGGTCGAACAGCCTTCCTCAAGTTGGCCTAAATAGGCCTAATCCACACCCAAGGAAGCCTATATAAAGAGGAGCCTCCTCTCATTTAAAAAAAACACCCACGAAGATAGATCTTTGATCCAAGTAACAAAATAGAAGAGGTATGATCTAGCAGAAAGAGGAACGAAGTTTTGAGGCTAGTGAGGAAGTAGGAGTGAATTTTTGTCTCGGCCTGACCACACGTGCGAGTTCTTTGGAGAATCTATGGTTTCCTAATTTCATATTTTTGTTGAGACAAGTTTGGGGTTTGGCTAGCTCAACTCTTGGAAGGTTTGGGCTTGGGTCAAGGTCAAGGTCTTGGAAGTATTTGTTGAAATTCTATAAGAAGAGATTTTTTGTGGATTTTCCTCTCTAGAAGAGGTTTTGGCCCTAGCTAGCAGCCTACATATGATGTTCTTGTGTTTGCATTGTGATCTTATTATTGGCATTTGTCTCAATAATGAACATAATTAAATAATAATAATATAGTGCCATAAGAAAATGTCATGGATTGAAGAGAAATCAAATTAAATAATACAATAATTGTCTATCCCAAATTTCTCAACAAGATATTTCATCAAAGAGAGTTGAAAATGAAGCGGACAATAAGAGATATTCCAACAAAAAGAGAGCTGCAAATAGAGCTTGTCTTCTTGAGTTTGTCTTCACCAAAGCTCTGATACCATGTTGAAATTTTGATGTTTTATGCTGCAACAATTACTTATTCCAAAACTTATTTCTTCTGCAATATTAATTAAGCAATTGTAGATAGAACATACACCATATATACCATATGCAAGAACACAAATAGACACAGAGAATCTAGGTCCAATGACCAAGGAAAAACCCCTAGATTCTTCTTCTATTAGAAAGCAATTGTTTAGCAGAGATACAGAGTACAATGAGAGATCAAGAGAATGAGTAAGTTCACCCAAATCTGAACAAGTTGTAGCATGAAGATCATAAGTAGCAGCAACAAATGCACACACTGAATCAACCTTCCCTTCAACTGAATCAACATTAAAACACTGAAGCACTGAATCACCCATGGCTCACCAAGTTTTTCTCTTACTCTCCAAGTCTCTCTCTCACAATCTTCTTCAACTCTCTCCAACTCTCTCAAGTTTGAATTCTCTGTTCACAATGCACACATAGTAAGAAGAGAGGATGAGAGGCACATATATATAGGAGGAGAAAGGAGTTTGAATCATAAAGGAGGAGTAACTCGCATGCCTTGAGGGAGAGTTACATATGCCAAGTAGGGAGTGTAACTCATGCCATTAAGGAGAGAAATGCATGTCTTAGTAACTTATGCCATAAATGAGAGAATGTAACATATGCATTACAGAGTGCCTAAGAGGAATCTTTTATGCCATGCTTTAATGAGAGCGTAAGAGAGTGTAAGAGGAATCTTTTATGACGAGCTTTTATTAAGTGTAAGAGAATTAATGAGAGTGTAAGAGGAATATGCCATGCCAATAATGAGAGTGTAAGAGAACATTATTAATAGCTATGATTGAGTGACTTGATTTTCTTTTTAATAATAATATAATAGTACCATAAGAATAATAATAATAATATTAATGATAATATTGATGATTAAGTTGAAATTTAACTATTAGGATTGATTGACGATCAGAAGGGATTTTCCATCAACAATACTTGATTACCAATTGATGCAAGGTGATTTGCTAATTTTGGAAAGTCATACTTTTAGACTTTCTATTTTTAGACATTATAAGTTTAGACATTCTATTTTTAGAAATTCATCCCTTTGCTACCAAATTTTCAACACCAATGACTTGCAATATCAAGTGCAAGCATACCTAAAAAGAACATAAAGCAAGGCTTATAAAGATGTGAGAGGACCACCAGAAGGGCAGCAGTGCTCACCCTATCTGTCACCATGTCAAGGACAACTCCAAAAGTAGATGCTTGATTCAACTTGCGTGCAAAACATCCATCCAATTCATCGCATACAAATCTAACAAGAGAAAGTGTAGTGAAGAGCTTCTTGTTGGACAAGCACTCTCCAAATGCAACAGTGTTGACCAATATCCTTGCATAACCGATAATATTGGGAACTTACAAATAGATGGGTCGTGATTTCAGTTTCAGATCGCTCTCTCACGCGCATACCATTATATATATTTGTTTCCACTGAACGCTCACCCAATATAATGCATACACTATTCAATGCAAAGAATGATGCCCCAGAAAATGTCCAACGGACTTGAAACCAATGTTCAACATATCCCAATGCTCCCAACGTTCAACTTATGTTCAAAACAGGATTTAAATGCACATTCTAGCATCAATTCAATACAACACCAACTGTTTTCCCTTCAACCTATTGAGAAATGTGTAACTAGGTTCGGCCTTCATAAGTATGAAATCTAAATTATAAAATGAAAAGAAATTATTATTATTGGAGCATGGGTTTCATGCTCAAGGTCTTTTATTTTATAGGTCAAGCATCCATTGAGTGCTTCTAGGGTTTGTCATAGGTTTAAGATTCATTGTCATATATTGAAGACCTTATGGGCACATTGTATCTTGTAAAGAAAAAATTGTTTTGTCTTTAAAGTGTCAAAATACCTCCAAGATCAAGTCAGCCTAAAAGATGTCAAGTCGGCCTACATGAAGAGCCACGTCTACCCTTGAAGAAGCCTATATATAGAGAAGAACTCGTCGTTCATTTCACACACTCACTCATCTCATTCTATGTGAAGAAGAGGACTTAGAAAGGTCGAAGAAGAAGGACGAAGAAGTCGAAGGAAGTCGAAGTGCTTGGGCTAGTTCTCTCTCTCCCACGTGGAAGTCGAAACTAGGGTTTCCACGCTGGGGTTAGCTTTGGTTCGATCTTGGAGGAAGGAGAAAGGAAGTCGAGTGAAGGTCACTTAGGGTGTCTCTCTAGCCCTAAGTCTCAAGGAAAGGCTAGCGAAGGGAAGAGAAGGCCATACGAAGAAGATCGCAGTCTTCAAGAGGAGTTGCAGCAGTTGTCAGAAGACAAAATTTCGGATCTGTAGGAGGTCGAAGTTTTTGCAGTAGGAGGCTGAGTTGATCTTGATCTTGGAGGGTATTTCTTTGACTCATTAGGTCATGGTATTAGTCAATTGAAGGATCTATAAGAAGAGAAGAGATTTAAGGGTTTTCCCCTCGAGAGGAGGGGTTTTGGCCCTGGCTTGCAGCCTATATACTGTGTCACTGCCCATTGTTTTGGTAGTTGTCTGACTCATTAGGTCATGGTATTAGTCAATTGAAGGACCTATAAGAAGAGAAGAGATTTAAGGGTTTTCCCCTCAAGAGGAGGGGTTTTGGCCCTGGCTTGCAGCCTATATACTGTGTCAATGTTCTTATTGTTTTGGTAGTTGTTTGATGCATCTTACTCTATAATAATAAGGAATAAAGTAATAAGGAAAAAGGTAACACAAACATTTATCAGGTTAAAGAGAATTAACATATTCACTGCCCTACTAACTTTTCAACATGGTATCAGAGCTAAGGTTATCTAAGGGCATCATGAAGATCTCCTCTACAGTGAAGAAGTTCGTCAAGAAGATCGCAAGCCATCTCAAGAAAGGTATCAAGGGAGCATGGAGTTTCTTATCTTCTTCAAAGAAGGTATCAGTTAAAGAAACGAATGAAGGTCTTTTCTTGGCTCTCTCTGGCACTTTCCAAAATGAAGACATTTGGATAATTGACAATGGTGCATCAAGGCACATGACTGGCCATTCCAATCGATTGAAGACCTTATCAAAAGGAAAATTTGCTTATTCAATGGAACTTGGAGATAACAAGAGCTATCCCATGAAAGGTATTGGATCAACCTCCATAAAGCTGGAAGACAGAATAAACATTCCCTCAACAACATTCTATTTGTTCCAGATTTGCACAAGAACTTACTTTCAATTTCAAGTCTAGAAGATAAGGGTGATAGAGTAGCCTTCATTGATGGAAAGGTCGTTGTATGGGGTAAAGACTTAAGTATAGATCAAGCTAAAGTCATTGGCATTCGAAAAGGAAGACTCTACAGACTAATATCTCTTGTGGCCCAAGCCCTAGTTCACATTGAAATTAGCCCATGTGAACTTTGGCATAGAAGATTTGGTCATCTACGTTTCAAAATCCTTCCAACTCTAAGTTCCATAGTAGATGGAATTCCTAATCTGAAGGAAGATCATGAAGGAGTTTGTAAGGGACCAAGAGACCATTTGGAAGCAGTGCTTCACGGTCAAAAGAAATCTTGGACCTCATTCACTCCGATGTATGTTGCCCTATGACTCCTAAATCTCTTGGAGGACATCTATATTATGTCACATTTATAAATGATCATTCAAGAAAGACCTGGGTTTACTTAATGAAAATCAAGGACGAAGTATTTACAAAATTTCAAGAATTCAAAGCTGAAGTGGAGAACATTACAGAAAGAAGAATCAAGATACTAAGATCTAATAATGGAGGAGAATATACATCCAAAGAGATTATAGTATTTTGTAAAGAGTCTGGGATTAAAAGGGAGCTGATAGTCCCATATAATCCCAAACAAAATGGAGTTGCAAAACAGAAGAATATATCCATTGAAGAAAGTGTTAAAGCAATGTTACATGATCAGGATCTACCTAAGTTTATGTGGAGGGAAGCCACGAAGATAGTTGTCTACATTCAGAATCGAAGTCCCCACAGATCTCTGGACAACAAAACTCCGAAAGAAGTGTTCACTGGAAAGAAGCCATCCGTAGATCATCTTCGAATCTTTGGGTGTCCTGTATATATCTATATACCAAAGGACAAAAGAAAGAAGTTGGATCCTTCCGGCATGAAGGGAACATTTCTTAAGTATAGCAACTCATCAAAAGCTTACAGGATCCACATGAAAGATGGACATCACATAGAAGTCGGTCGTGATGTCATATTTGATGAAAGCATGGCATTCAAGAAATCAAAGGAACTTTCCATAGATTCTAGTGATGAAGAACTTTTGATATTTGAGGAGGAAGTTGACAAGGGGAAGAAGAATCACACCATGAAGCAGAAGGTCCTAGTGAACCTGTTCAACCTTTGGTCGTCCCTAAAACAAGAAAAATGCCTAATTGGTTGAAATCTACTCTACTTGATGCAGAGGGTCATAAGGCAGCAAAAGGATCTTTTAGAGGAAGCAAGAAACCCAAGAGATATTTTGGGTATGTTGCATACATGACAAAACTAATAGATGCAGAACCATCCACTTTTGAAGAGGTTGTAAATAATCAAGAATGGAAAGATGCCATGAATGAAGAGTATCAATCTATAATGAAGAATGGAGTCTGGGATCTCATACCTAGGCCTGAAGACAAATTTGTGGTTACATCCAAGTGGATCTATAAGATCAAACATGCAACTAATGGAAGTATAGATAAGTATAAAGCAAGATTTGTGTCTACTTGGCTTCTCTCAACTTGAAGGCATTGACTATGAAGAGACATTTGTTCCAACAGCAAGATATATAAGATTTGATCATTAGTCTCTCTGGAAGCATCAATGGGATGGAACATCCACCAAATGGATGTCAAGATTGTGTTTCTGAATGGAAAAATAAGTGAAGAAGGCTATATAGAGCAACCCTTGGGGTTCGAAGTTAAAGATATGAAGGCATATGTTTGCAGATCAAAGAAAGCATTATATGGCCTCAAGCAAGCACCAAGGGCATGGTATGCTAGAATGGATACATACCTACAAAGAATAGACTTCATAAAAAGTTTTGTTGATTCGAACCTTGATATTAAGGTTGTAGATAGTGAACCTAGAATCATTCTTCTGTATGTAGATGATCTTCTGTTGACAGGTGTAGAAGATCAAATTGAAAAATGTAAGAAGCAACTAGCAGTAGAATTTGAAATGAAGGATCTTGTGTTGATGCATTACTATTTGAGACTAGAAGTCTGGCAAGGACCTAAGGAAGTTTATTTGGGTCAAGGAAAGTACATGATCAAGATGCTAAAAAGGTTTGACATGATGGATTGCAAACCTATGACCACTCCGATGATCACAAACTTGAAGAGACTAAGGAGTTCTGAATCTAGCCCCATGGATCCTTTCAAGTATAGGCAACTTATTGGCTCATTGATGTATTTGGTGAATACTCAACCAAACATATGCTTTGCAGTAAATGTTCTCAGTCAATTCCAAGTGGAGCCGAAGCATGATCATTGGGTAGCAGCAAAACATATTCTGAGATATCTGCTAGGAACCATCCACTATTGTCTGAAGTATGATAGAAGGAATGATGTCCAACTGATTGGATATACAAATTCCAACTGGGGAGGCAATGAGCAAGATGGAAGGAACACTACGGGAGGATGTTTCAGTTTGGGATCCTCCATGGTCTCATGGATGAGAAGAAAGCAAGACACAGTTGCTTTGAGTAGTGCTAACGCTGAATATGTTGCATCCTGTGAAGTAAGCAGAGAAGCAGTATGGTTGAGGAAACTGCTATCCGACCTGTTTGAAGGACCGATGAACCCTACAGTGATACTTTGTGATAACACCAATTGTATATGTTTGTTTGAAGATCCAATGTTTCATGGAAAGAAAGCATATAAACAACAAGTATCACTATATTCGAGAGCTAGCGCAAAATGGTGTGCTACAGCTACAGTATATCTCCATTGATGAACAGGTAGCTGACATATTGACAAAGTCACTTCCAAACAAGAAGCTTGTTTACTTGAGAGACAAGCTTGGTTTGGTTGATGTATCCTCCCTAATTGAGAAGGAGAGATAGACACTACATTTTTGTCTTCACTTGGGAAGAAAGAATGGAGGATTGGGTAACCAAATGGCATTCGATACTCTTTGAGAATGTGGTAGGGCATTCAAGACAACAATAGTCGTGGACCAATATTCTTTGAGGACTAGTTATCCAAGATAAGAATAGTCCAAAGGAAGGTCATACTCGGTGAACACTCGGGTGGAGTATGTACCTTGAGAGACAATGATGATGGTGTCTATAAATCATTGGTCTAGCCAACATTGTGCTCTGATCTTGTGGAGAGATAGAGTTGTTAATCAAGGCCTTGCTATGTGACAATGTTGGTTAAATATGATGCTAGATAGATGGGTTAACAATCCAACTCTTTTTATGAGATCTCTTCAAATTGAGAATGACCATGTACCTCTTATGAATACCTCCCTAGTTAAGAGGGAGTGTTGAAAAATGTGTAGCTAGATTCGATCTTCATAAGTATGAAATTTATTCTTGTAAATTATAAAATGAAAAGAAATTATTATTATTGGAGCATGGGTTTCATGCTCAAGTTCTTTTATTTTATAGGTCAAGCATCCATTGAGTGCTTCTAGGGTTTGTCCTAGGTTTAAGAGTCATTGTCATATATTGAAGACCCTATGGGCACATTGTATCTTGTAAAGAAAAATTTGTTTTGTCTTTAAAGTGTCAAAATACCTCCAAGATCAAGTCAACCTAGAAGTTTTCAAGTCGGCCTACATGAATAGCCACGTCTACCCTTGAAGAAGCCTATATATAGAGAGGAACTTGTCCTCCATTTCACACACTCACTCATCTCATTCTATGCGAAGAAGAGGACTAAGAAAGGTCGAAGAAGGACGAAGAAGTAGTCGAAGAAAGTCAAAGTGCTTGGGCTAGTCCTCTCTCTCCCACATGGAAGTCGAAGCTAGGGTTTTTGCGTTGGGGTTATCTTTAGTTCAATCTTGGAGGAAAGAGAGAAAGGAAGTCAAGTGAAGGTGTCTCTCTAGCCCTAAGTCTCAAGGAAAGGCAAGCAAAGGGAAGACAAGGCCATACGAAGAAGATCAAAGTCTTCAAGAGGAGCAGCAGCAGTTGTCGGAAGACAAAATTTCGGATCTGCGGTAGGAGGTTGAAGTTCTTGCAGTAGGAGGCCGAGTTGATCTTGATCTTGGAGGGTATTTGTCTGACTCATTAGGTCATGGTATTCGTCAATTGAAGGATCTACAAGAAGAGAAGAGATTTAAGGGTTTTCCCCTCAAGAGGAGGGATTTTGGCCCTGGCTTGTAGCCTATATACTGTGTCACTGCTCTTATTGTTTTGGTATCTGTTTGATGTATCTCACTCTATAATAATAAGGAACAAAGCTAATAAGGAAAAAGGTAGCACAAACAGTTATCAAGTTAAAGGGAATTAACATATTCACTGCCCTACTGAGTTCTCAACACGACCAACGTAGGAACCCAGCGCTTGAATCAATGTACCACAATTACTATTCAACACACGGAGAAGAGAATCAATGCCAACACATACAGGAGTTTCAACTCAAGACTTGAATGGAGACCGGAAATGAACCCTTTGTATTGCTTGACCAGCATATGTGCAGAGAATAGAGAGACAGTGCAACGCATATAACTTACGGCATACAGCTGCATATAAATTACTGCAGAGATTAAACTATTCGACAAGGCACCGGAAATAAACTAGCGACTTGCTCAATGTTTTGTGGTCACTGCTCGAACTGTTTAACACACTCAATGCTCGAACAAGGAGGGTCTGCGTAATGACAGTGTCATGGTCCATAGCAGCAAGCACAGAACTCGCAACGTAGCGTTACTCTGGTAACGTACAGCCTTTCTACATTTGCAGGGACAGGTCTGAGCAGCAGAAGAGATGGTAGATATAGAACTGAAAGGCTCTGGGAAAGAGGCAGAGCTGACAAGCTCTGAAAACACCCAGGTCTGGCTTGCTCTGATACCACTGTTGGAATGAGCAACCAGATTGAGTGATAAGCGTGAAATTCCATTATTATTCACAAAAATATTGCATATAAATACATTATGTGACCGTTGGATTCATCTTCCAAGATCTCTTGGACTCTTTGTGATGTTTCACCTTTCACACCATAACCCTTAGTGGATTAGGTGTCCAACACAAACACTTTGAAATTTTAAGCATTTGCAAATCGATGCCTGCTAGAAAGTTAGGTATGCAAATTACAGGCTATGTAGCAAAACAATCATCATGCCAGCGTGTCGTTCTGTCCACCGAAATTCTGTTCCTCTTGTCAGATACCCAAGAAAGCACTTCATCAAGTAGGCTAGACCTCAATTTTGACTTTACAGCACATATACTTTCCATATATTGTACAGGTTTTGCCATCATATGTCCAAATGGGGTCTCAATTGAAACTACAAACTTGTTGCTGCCTCCCGCATCTGGTATGTATAAAATTGAATCCCCTGGAATTGTTATAATTTCATACTCAGGCATGCTCAACATTCCATGCACTCCTCCAATGGCTTCCACAGTACTCGGCGGAGGACAATCCTAGAGAATACAAAACACAAAACTGCCATTTGCAATCAGTTCATACTGTGCTTTAAAATTATCAATAAGTTTTTGGAAAGGAAGCACTTCCTTCTTGCCTTTGAATCCTTGAGGAAGAGCAGTGAGTTCACAATTAAAGAGTCTGTTCACAGGGTCACGACCTTCTATCATAAATAAAAGAACATAATCTCTGTAATTTGTTTTTTCAGAGTCAACTGTCCACTTTGGATGTTCTGAATCTTTCCAGCAGTGAATATTTTTAGATTGATTGGTGCCCAAGAAATGGTAAAATAGCTCATGATCAAGATTGATATTCATTTCTGTTCCTGCGTCTGTCCCATCTCCTTCTTTGGGGGTTGGATAACAGCTATAAAAAAAAACCTTTGTTGTCATAAGTCCAAGTTATTGGACAAAATTTCACCCACTAAAGCACATCAGGTTCCATACTCTTATCTGCCATCCTGAGAACCTTGTTGTTCACCCAGTCACTGCCACTGGTACTTAAGCCAACAGCCAAGAATTCCACATTTTCACTGACTTTGGAGATACTTAATGCTACAGTTCCATTTTCCCTCAGCGTTTTAGGGCCACACAAGACCTATACTTCTGCTTCCAACATATCATGATTATAAAGATACTCTGAACTTGAAGCCCAGTGTTGGAAAAATTAGAAGTATTTATTATTAAATTTGAATGGACAATCATATATAGGGTGGTCATATAGGGTTGTGATGTGCTTTCCCAGTTCATCAGTCTTCAGCAAGGATTCAGTTAAGGCCACTCATCTGTCAACAGAATCCTTGACTTCCTTTGAATCAGGATCTTCCAGCATTTGCAGGCTTACTTCTCCTCGCGTTCTCATCACGCTGTAGCAGTCCTGTAGGGATACGCCTAAGCTTGTTCCGCTGACATGTTATGCATCCCTTCGCATGCCTCAACACATCACACTTAGTGTCTTGCTAACTGTGGATCATGTGAAGTGTTCAAAATTTCCCTCTTTAGTGTAGAATCAGGAGTCAGATATACCCTGTCCTTATAGAAAATGACTTCATCCTTTAACCTGTATCTATCATCTTGGATGAGATCGTCCATCAATTCGCAAGAAAAAATATTTTTGGAATATTCTACTAGGAGGTGGGCTTTCCAATCTTTGGTGATATTCCTGAGTGAGCATGTGACGGGTCTCCTGGAAAGTGCACTACTCTCCACAATCTTCTTGTACTTAATACCAAAATATTGTTCGCTGTTGCTTGGAGGTTCCTGATTCATAATTAAATATTCTGTCACGCAATCTCCATGCTTACATACTGCCTCCATTTGCTTAGGTGATATAGTTTGAGGGCTGCCATTGGACATACCTCTCAACACTAGCTTGCTGCCATTTGAGTCTCGGAACTCCATTTCCATCACCTGGTAGTTCATCGCGAATCTTCCTACCGAATATAACCATTGTACTCCTAACACCACATTGGTATCTGCGAGTTCTATTACATAAAAATCATCAGTGAACGTGTAATTACCCAATGTCACATTCAAACATGAAACCACCTACATGCATGTCATGTTATACACATCAGCTGCCATCACTTTAAAGCCTTCAAATTCTTCTATGGGAATGCCCCTCCTTACCACAATAGTTGCAACAAAGAAATTGTACATAGCTCAACCATCAACCAATGCTATGATTCATTGCCCTGGTATGATACCATTGATCCTGAGGTGTAATATTTGAGGAACTCCAAAAAGAGAGATGATAGTACCTTCTTTGATTCTTGTACGTGGTTTCTCGTCTCCTTTAACCTCAAGGGATTATTCTTCTCCGTAACTTCTAAGTTCCTTGCTTGGTGCCGGTGTTGTATGATTGTATCATATTCATTGTCACTATCGGACACCACTTCAATGTAGTGAATCTTCCCCTTTCCCAAACAGCTATGACCAGGTTCCCATGGTTCTTTGCAAGCAAAACAAAGTTTCTTTCTCCTCAACTCATTCCGAGTCTCCTCATCTAGCCGATCCTTCCTGGTCCTATCTCTTTGAAGTGGCTTCTTGTCCTTGTCCTTGTCTTGGAAACTTCACTTTTGGTGTTGCATCTCCAATATCTTGTGTCTTGGTGATGGCATCTTGCAATGTGGTAGGTTTGAAAGCCTTGACCCACCCATGCAATGATTCGGTGAAACCTTCTACGAAGAGCATGACCAACCTCTGCTCCGATATGTCTGTCACCGTGACTGCCAACTGCTGGAATTCTGAAATGTAGGATTCCGATGTCCTGATCTACTTGAGTTGTGCCTTGTGCAGATGGTTCTACGATTTGAACTAACCCTTGCGGTTCAAAATGTTGTGTGTGTGTGTGTGTAATTGTTTCCCTGTTTTCAAATTTTAGGAATTCTCATTTTCAACACTATACCTATTTTATAAACCTTTTCCATCTCCAAATTCCAAGTAACTTGGTCCCAAAGATATTAGGAGGTACTTCTACCACATCAGATTATCGAAGGAGGTGTTTACAATCGTGTGTATACCAATCTTACTGCTTGCACTTTGATGAGTTATTTGGTGAGACATTCACCACTAGGGCCAATCTTAAAGCTCAGTTATAGAACACGGAGATACAGATGTGCATGCTTTCCATCAACTACGTTCCCAAGGGCTTTCATTCGTTATAGTTTGACCGCATTAGAAAGCGACAATTGCATGCTCATGCAAGGCCATTGGAGTATGGAAACCTCATTGTAATTCTTAGGCATCAGGTGGGTGATGATATTTTAGTAGAAAAAATATCCTCTCCAACCTTCCAACGTATATGACTAGGTATGTAGGATGTTAAAGAAAAAATCTGTAAAATGTTGGAACCATGTAAAAGGTATCAATGTTAATCAGCAGCACTTCTTTAGAAACATAGCATTAATGAAAATTGATAATATCTTAACAAATAAACTTTGCTAAAAAGCACCAATAGAAGAAGATAGCAGTTTCACAAAATAGACGAAACACATCCCTGGTCTTATTTATGCTAATTCCGTGAGAAAAAATATATGATAAGGATAAAAGTAAGAGCAAACAGAAATACAATCAAAGCAAAAAATTTGGCATCCCCCTAAATGTGCCACATTTTCACAATTTACCAGCTTCAAGCCGTCACCGATAGTTAAGATTGGATTCAAAGTGTCTAAGCCCTGCATTCAAAGTATAAAGGCAATGATCAAAAATATTTCTCATTTAGGCTTCTAGCATATGATTTATTGAAATCGATATAAGTTGTCGATGACATGATTAAACAAGAACCAAAAACAACATACAAATTGAGCATCTGTTTATTTTGGAACTGAACTGATATTGGCCCTCTGTTTATTTTGTAGATGAACTCAAATTAACACAGCCAATAAACTTACAAAAACAAAAATGTTAGTAGAATATAATATTATAATGGGAAAAGCAATCGTACAGCATTTAGAAAATTTTGAAAGCCACCATGATTCATCACACCAATATTACCTTTGAAGTTCTTTTTATGAGAAATGTAGCATGAAAATAGAAAAAGATCTTTCTAACCTTGAAATTGGACAAGGTATAGATCAAAAGAATCATCGTTTGACTTAAAGGTTGTCTACGTTCTGTCATTCACATTCTCAACGCATTTAAAGTTTGCCAGAGATGATTGAAGATGTATCCAAATTCTAGTGTATATCTACGTTTATTGTTATCTTTTCTTAGAGATGATGAAATTGAAAAACTCCTTTGAGACACTATGAGAAAGCATTTGACAAGTGACAATTTCAACTTTCAAGTGGAATAAATTTATCTGGCAGAAAAGCTATGTTAATTATTTGTCCAACAAGCATAGGAAGTCATTCTTGTTGTTAACATAGCTACAAAACCTAAAATCAAATCTAAAAATGTAAAGCTAAATTTTGTTCAATTCCTTTCATGCACGATAATAAATAAGTAAACATTTTAAAAACATATTCAAGAGTAGCACTATAGTGATGCCCTCTTAGATATAAAATTAGGTGCCAGGTTGTGGCCTTTCACTTACAGAGAGGGTGTAAGGTATGTTGGGAGGGAAAGTGTATTGCGAGAAATCACTGCCAAAATCAAGTAATACATATTCTTCTTCCTCTTGTTCCTGCTCTTCATTCTTTTTCTCCGACTCAGCTATATGCTTTAAGAGAAAGGCAGGTCCCAACCATGTAATATAGAATAGAAGTGCGGACATCAAAATTGGCATCAGTCCAGAAAACAAGCTAACTATATTAACTTAAATCTTAAATTAACAAACTTTGTATAATTCAAAAAACAATGCTGAAATTATCAAAATTAATAATAATAATAATAAAGTGTGTTTTCTTACTTGGGCTGGTTTTGCTCGATGAGCCATGGACAAGGAGAACTTCCTGCCACCTTGAAATCAAGCCAAAAATATAAGTTCTCAAAGCAATGGCACGCTTTGCATACTATCTATTTGCAATACAAATTGAAGTGCTTTAAATTCAAATGTTGAAAACCTAAGCTTCTAAAACTACTGCATCGATGTACTTACCACCTTACTAGGATTCAACATTTTGTTTGGATTTTATTTTGTTTATAGTTAAGGCAGAGAAGTCTTCAAAGTTCCATGAAATAAAGATATTCTATTAAGATCAATAAATTACGATAAGGGCTTGATGGAAATGTTGAGTACACCATTATTATAATAAGAAGACCCAGAATATAAAGTATCTCTGGCATGCATAACAATTGTGAGAAACAGATGGTTTGTAAGGCATTTACCCACACTGAAATCTTTGGCAATCAGGACGTTGGCTCTAGGGCGTGAATCTCCAGGTTGAAAAGATAGTATCCTACCTCATTATGGTACTAACATTACAGGCAGTTTTCATGTCATGCATTGGGAGTCATTTTTGGCTTGTGGTTGTTATTTATGTGATTTTATAAGTTATCTCTATAGTGGCATATCCTAAGTTGGAACTTGATTCCACATTAACTCCTTTGTCAGTTGCATGTGTGTTAACATTCCCATGGGGTGCTTGTGTTGTGAATAATCACACATGCATAGCAATTGTAAGATGGAGACGATTTATATGGGAGTATCCACACCAAAAGTGTTTTCAATTTGGAAGCTAACTTTGGGATGCAAGTCCCTAGGTTAATATAATAGCATCCTCCCTTGCTCTGATACTAACATCAATGGTTGTTTTGGTGTTATGCATTGGGGGTCATATTTGTCTTTCGGCTGTTACCTATGTGATGTTATGTGTTATCTCTACAATGAGATGTCCCTATGTTGGGATTTTATTCCACATTAATACTCCTCTTCTCAATTGTATGTGTGTTTTAACATTGTCACTAAGTATGTGTGTGTTATGAATAATCCAGCATGCGTCACAATCGTGAGACGAAGATGGTTTATAAGGCATTATTTGTACCAAAAGCTTTTCCAATCCAAGGGTTGGCTTCAGTTGCAAGTCCCCAAGTTGATATGATAGGATCCTCCCTCACTTTTGTACTAATATCATCAACAATTTCAATGCCATGCATCATGGGTCATCTTAGGTTTGTGGTGGTTATCTATATGATGTTATAGGCCATCTATATAGTGGCATATTCCTATGTTGGGATTTTGTTCCACATTAATACTCCTTTCCTGAATTGTGTGTGGGTTAACATCATCATTAGATGTGTGTCTCGTGAATAATCCCGCATGCATAACTATGAGACAAAGATGATTTATAAGGCATTACCCACACCAAAAGCTTTGCTAGTGCAAATGTTGGGTTTGGAATGCAAGTCCCTGGGTTGATATGATAGCATCCTACCTCACTCTTGTACTAACACCACCAGTGGTTTTAGTGCCATGCATGTGGTCTATCTTTGTCTTATAGTTGTTATCTATGTGATGTTACAGGCTATCTCTTCTGCTGCAACAAAGTTTCCATTATCATGCCTAACCCATTGCTATGATTTTCCTCCTAAGCATCAATTCTTCTTGTAGCAATAAAGATGGAGGTCCTATTATCAGCAATAAGAGCCCCTCGTCTACAAACAGCACGATGATTGTCAATAATTTCACAAAGAGGGCATCACTCAAGATGTTTATGACTTGCATCCATCAATTCCAGACCCCTTCTGTAAAATCCTCTACCAGTACTGAGAACCACACTTTCACCACAAATTTAGAACTAGAGAATGTGGAGGAACAAAATGAGATTAGGTAATTAACAAAGCTATTCACTTCAATTACTAGCAAGGTTCCAGAAATTCGCCAAATACAGACTGAGGAGGGGAACGGGGAGGGGCAATTAACAAAGCTACCCACCTCAACTACTAACGGGGTTAAGGAACTCCTCCAAGAAATTGTCGAAGGTGCTGCAAAGGGACGCCTCCAAGATATACACCTCCAAGGATACACTAAGAGTAAATAGAGGATTACCGTCGAGCTGGAGAAAGCCTCTCAAAAACCATCCACCCAGACCCAAAACAAGTTCCATTATCCCAAATTTGCCCGAGGTCATAATTAAATTAAATTGATAGAGTTGCTCCCCCATAAAGTTTGAAGTGTTCAATGGTTGAAAGATTGTAAAATCCTCGGTTTCCATCCTCCCTTCTTAAATTCGAAATTCCACTTGGTTTCGAAAGATGGTGGCATGCAAAGTAATCATAAATAATAATTAAGGAATTAGGGAGAAGGAACCCCCTTTTAACCTCAAGGTATCCACATTCCAAGCATGAGGGTTTCCTGGCGAAATAATCAGCCTATTGATTCCTTTCTCTGAGGGACATGAAGAAATTCCATATATTCAAAGCTACTAACCTATTTATGGATTCGTTGAATGAGCCTTGCCCAATTGCCATCGAATGAAGTAATAATTATTGCTAAATATCCAATGGCAATTAACTATATTGTTCACCTTGGGTCAAGAATCTTTAGCCCTTCATATAGAGAGAGTGCCTTAGCCTAATTATTGGTAGTTCCACCCAAACTCCATTCAAAACTAACTTCTGATTTCCTTGAGGATCAAAAATGAAACACCCTCTTGTCCCCCACAACCACGCACCTGCCACCTGAACAATATATTCATCACGAGTTCAACATGTCAGTCACGAGAATAGGACCTGAGTGAATATAATACTCCATCCTACAAACACTCAGGCTAGACTCAATTGAGTGATGGAAGCTCTCTCAAAAACTCTATATTTATTTAAGTTGACAAGAAAGTTGATCTCTTTTCTAGAAAATACACAATGCCCTAGTCAAATATGCTAAGAAGAAGTCAACAAGGTCTTAGTTCGATGGTAAAGAGCAACTGTTTCATACCCCACCAATGTTCAAATCCCCTAAAGACGCATTGCCCCTTGTGAACCACCTCACCCATGTAAGTTGGCTGCCTCTCCTACGTAAGAAGGTTACTCCTTGAGGATGGGGCAAAGTGCAAGTCCTAGGAAAATTTACAGATATCCCCCAGTTGCAGCATCACAACGAAAGTGTTTTGAAGTATAGACAACATTTGATATTCCTGTGGTAAGTCAGCTATGGTCATTGCAATATTGCCATAATGGGTAAGGGCACACCTGCGGCTGTAAATTGGAAGCATATATGTGTGTGGGGTAAGCCAGCTATCGTCATTTCAATATTGCCATAATGTATAAGGGCAAGTTTAAGGCCACACTTGCGGCTGTAAATTGGAAGCATATATGTATGGATGGGGCTACAGCCATTGTCATAATGGAGCAGGGAAATCTTGGCCACTGTAATATCACTCTATACATGTGTGTGCAAAAAATGGAGGACACACTCGCCGCTGTAAATCTGAAGCATTATTATTATCCTCCGATTAACAGCGACAAGTATACCCTTATTCATCATAGCAATGGCTGTTACCTTATTATTATTATTATGTGTGCAGAGGAGAAAGATTAGAATTAGTAATGAGTTACTCTGAGAAATATAACACAAAATTAATATATCTGATATAACATAAAGGATCTAATCAGTGGCCTTTTGAATCATATCACGTATCGTGTATGCTCTTATAAGCCTTGATTGTCAATATCATGAAATCCTTTTTAAGTGAAAATCTGATGGTTGTGATCAACAGCTCTCTGTGTGATGCCTTCGGCAAACCACGTACTTGTTTCTTCACTACAGTTGTTGAAGAACAAATTTTTTCTTATTTATGTGCCTTTGACTACACTCTTAGAAATGATGTTGATGTTATTACAGTTGAGGCTCTAATTTATTTTTTATTACGATGTTACTTTTAGTTCCAGCAGATGCATTGCCCTTGAACCATCCATGTTCTCTTCTATAAAGGAAAGGCGATAAGAGAACAGGCCAATTTATCTTCAACTGATTTAATCTAAAACATGTACCAATAACAATACAATAATAACATGAAACTAAACTTGCATTCCGATGATGCCATCTATATTAGAAGTCATTTGCAGTGTCAGTGACTGGAATGGTGACTTACAGGTTATTATATACTTGTCTGAACTTTGGACAACACTCTCAATACCCTCCCTGTCCTCCGCAGAAAGAGGTAAGTAATGTCTGTCTGTCAGCTGTCACTGTTGTAGAGGGCCAATTTCCAATAGTTTTGCTAATAGGTCTGGAGAAAACATTCGTGCATCATAAAGTTCTGAAATACGCTGTCTTTGTGTGTTACGCGCGTAATTTAGAAAAATGTTTAATGTGAAGTAGGACGAATCTAGGGACGTACCTCTTCGAGATAAGAAAAAAAAAGGACCAAAGTAGCTAAAGCCTCCTTCGAGTTAAAAAGACCGTCACTAATAGCCTCCTCTGGTGTGAAATATCCCTCGCGAGTGGGTACGCAAAACCCTAAACCCTTTTGCAAAACATTTTTGCGTATAGAATTTGCTAGGCTAATAGGTGTTAATTTTAGACTTAGCAATATGATGATGAGAGTGTAAGACTGTTGAGGGGATCAGATTTTTCCGGTGAATTCACTCGGGTCGACAATAAGCTTTTTCATTACCTATCCGAAATACATCATAGTAGGCTCATGGTTTCATGGCCCCACTTTCCAGTGTTTGGAAATAGTTTTCACTATTTAAGATTTTGTTTGGAAATAGTTTTCTTTAATAAAATGGTGAGCCCTAATTATTAGAAAATACATTAGGGTAGACTCACGGCTTTCACTTTTTTTGTGTTTGGAAATAATTTTCACTATTTAAGGCTCTTACTTTCTTAATAACATGGAGAGTCCTAATTATCCAATACTCATGGCCTCACGACCTCACTTTTTGGTGTTTGGAAATAGCTTTTACTATTTAAAACTCATATTTTCTTAATATTATAGAGAGTCCTAATTATTCGATAATACGTCATAAGAGGCTCATTGTCTTACGCCCCCCACTTTCTTATGTTAGGAAATAGTTTTCACTATTTAAAACCCTTCTTTTCTTAATAACACAAAGAGTTCTAATTATTCAATAAAAACCTTTTTTGCAATAGTGAATAATATCATCGTCGTAGTCAAATTTTAATTTTAATTAAAGTTTTATACATGGTATAATATTAAGCGGTGACTTCCTATAATATTGGTATTCATTACAATTTCAACTAAAAGCAAATGGAATGGAATGTAGAAAGCTTATTATGGGGTTAAAATAATTGTAAATTAGTGGACTTTTGGAAATGGGAAGAAAAAACTTTTTTTTGAGACTCTTGTCATTCCTATTACTTTATATGGACGTGAAGTTTGGAGATGCACAATCTGTAGAGAATCATGGAGAAAGATAGAGCAGATCTAAGAGAATTTTATAATCCCAAAAATATAAGCAATAACCCTATCTTATCCTCCTCATAGAAGCAAGTATATCCCCCATTAAGAGTGTGGCTATCACTAGGTACCTAATGTACAATAATAATTTAAACAGCATGGAAGGCAAGAGCTTTTTCAAAATTGCTTCAAAGTTCAGCCAAAACCACCTACGACTAAAGTGAGGAAAGCATAAAGATGTCAAGGCTTGGCTAAACCATTGGGGAATAGAGAAGGAGATCATTTTGTAGAATAATGATAATATCAAAAATATTGTTACATCTAAATTTAAGGAGAAATTGTGGTGTGATAAAGAATTAGATCATAAAAGAAAATTAAGATGTTACAAGGAGGTGATCAACCCTAATCTTCAATATCAAAAGTGTCTCTTTATTTTGACTAGTAGAAAGAAGAAAATCAACATTGTTAAAATAAGAACATGTTTGCATGAGCTTCAAAATGAAATTAGGAATTAGGAAATTCTCATAACTTCGTGGGATGAAAGAAGTTGTCATCTTTATATGATAGCGAGAGGGTTGAAAATGAAAAACAATTTCTTTTATAATTTTTTGTGTATGCCAAATTAGATCTCGAATCAAAAAAATTGTCACAATACCAACATTTCTAACCTTCTAATTCATTGAAACTATGGTGATCTAGAACACTTCTCAATGCTTTTCAAGCACAAAAATAAAACTTTAATGAAATCCAAGTAATACCTTACCAATTTTTAGGCCCAATAGACTAATTTTGATCTTAGTGGATGCAAACTATCACCATCACCATCATCGCTATAAATTTAATACAACATATGTATGCCGAGTTCATTTGTAATATTTATATAAAATATGTGGATCAAAATATTACTTTAATATAATAATAATAAATATATACATTTGATTTATAATTTTCACATTATAATTAATGTTATTGATGCTTCCATTTTCAACATGTTTTTTAAGTTGTATAGTTTTATGTTTTAAAACTATTGGTTCAATTTCAATGTTTTTATTAAGGAATAAGAAGAGAGATAAGGAAATCTACGCGCTAGGGTTTATGCGAGCTCCACGATCTCCCCCAAGTGCCTTTGGTTTTGGCCTTCGGGGCCCTGCGCGCCATGGCGAATCCACTTCAGCAACTTGGCGCCCGCTCCTTCAAGGATATGGTCTTTGGACGACCGTCAGACCAAGCTTCATTCTTCACAAAGTTTGCCTCCAACTCTGCCTTTTGTACGCCACCGGGAGGAAGCTCTGACAAAGAAGAAACTACGCATCCACAGCAAAATGAGCTACCAAAAAGGAACAAAGACACAGTGAAAAGATCAACCAAGGATACTCAGGCAGACAAGGGCAAGACCGCAGATAAGCCCTTCCCTGCCAACATCAATCCTTCACAATCTTAGGAGCAGCCACAAGATCAAGGGAAAAAAACCAAGAATAATTGTAATCCCGAAGCCAAAAAAATCCCAGAACTAGAAATCCAGGACCCTGGGGCCATTGAATATAGAGAATACATGCATGAACACACAGTTATATGCAAGTTCATGGGAATATGGCCAACTAAAAGAGCCCTGAACTAGTGGATTAAAAGCAAATGGACACCCACAGGGGAGATCATACTTCAACTGGGCTCCAAAGGATTTTTCACAGTCATCTTTGAACTCCTAGAAAACAGAGAGAATTTTTGA
Source organism: Pinus taeda (assembly GCA_000404065.3). Taxonomy (NCBI): domain Eukaryota; kingdom Viridiplantae; phylum Streptophyta; class Pinopsida; order Pinales; family Pinaceae; genus Pinus; species Pinus taeda. The sequence continues at coordinate 37,808 of APFE030508704.1, read as the reverse complement.
AGGAGGGCCCTATTTCTACAATTCAACCGGTTTATACATGAGATTCTGGAGGGAAAACTTCACACCAAAAAAAGAGGATTTCACTAGGGTTCCAATCTGAGTACGTCTCTACTCCTTACCTACTTATTATTGGGCTCCTTCAGTCTTAAAAGGTATAGGAGACCAGCTGGGGGAGTACATCAAAATGTCTTAAGGCACCAGAACTAGTCACTATGTTTCCTAGACTCGAATCTGCGTATACATAGACATCTCTGGTGCCCTACCAGAACCAATCAAATTAATCTTCAGGGATGAATTATGGCTACAAAGTATAGACTATGAAAAAATTCCCTTCCGATGTAGAAAGTGTCACGAGCATGGGCATCTTTTCTGAGATTGCCCCATTAATAAAACCCCTCAAATGCAAGAGAAAGTAAATAAACAAAAAGGCAGCGAAGGGTTCACCAAAGTAATCTCCAGGAACAAGAATAATAAGAAGAAAGTTATCCCTAAGAAGAACCTATACAAAGAAGCAAGCCAAAACCAGTTCAAGGTAATGAACAGAAACCAAGAGCAAAGGAACCCTAACGAAATGATAGTAGATGAAGTAGGAGAGGAAGAAATGCACCCAGTAGACAACAACCAAGATGAAAGGGATATAGGCAATACCGACAGAGGTAAATAGCGGGCGCTAGAGGATACAGAAATGAAGCAAGTAGAAACAGAAGAAACACTAGAGGAAAATGCAATAGAGGAAGCTCTGCAGGGGGTAGACCTTGCAACAATTGCAGAGGAATGGAAACAGAAAGGAATAAATGCCATATTAGAATATCAGTTGCAAAAAATAGAAGGAGCTTATCTTCTCCAAGAAGAATTAAAACTCAAAGCCCACCAACCAGCACAAGAAAATATAGCTTCAAAAGGCATATTAGCCAACATCCTTGTGGAAGGACTCAACCTCAAAGGATCAAGCGGAAAGTGAGGATGAAAGACCACCAGTCAGCTCCTTCAAGAACTGGGAGCCAAGCTAATCAATGAAGGAAAGGTAAATTCTCTAGCTCTATACCCATCTCCATGTCAATGAATTGCATATCTTGGAATATAAGGGGACTTAACAGTCCTGGGAAAAAACCCATCTTAAAAAGCAGAGTCTTGTTTGATCCTCCCGACATCCTCCTCATTCAAGAATCAAAACTAGACTCAACTCACCCTCCTCTCCTTGACAACTCGTGCTTCAAGCCTTACAGCTCCTTGGCTAATATGGCTACCGGCACGGTAGGAGGCATAATGACTTTTTGGAAAAATTCCAAACTCGATCTAATATCTTCTCTAGCCACTCACCATTCCTTAAAAGTGATCCTGAGAATCATAGGAACTAATGAGACCATTAGTATAACCTATGTTTATGCCCCGCACAAGGTGATAGACCATATCAAAATGCTCCAAATCTTATCCAATCTCCTTGACCCTCTGCACCACCCCATCAAAATCATTGCAGGTGATTTAAATATGATAACTAACCTATCTAAAAAGAAAGGAGGAATCTGGAAGTCAGATAAGGACTCTGAGGCTTTTCTGGCCACCATTAAAAACCTCAACCTCATTTACATTCCCACTAGCAATGGCTTATTCACCTGGAATAACAGAACAGGAGGAGACCGTCAAATAGCCTCGCGTTTAGACACTTTCCTCCTATCTTAGGCAACCTATCTTACCTCCTAGGAAATAGAGGTGAGAATCCTTCCGCAAGCAAGCTCTGATCACTAGCCTATCTCTCTCAAGATCCAAATTGCCATGACTCCAAAGAACAAGCCTTTTAGATTTGAGGCATTTTGGTTGAATCACCGGATTTCATGGAAAAGAATGAAACAATGGTGGACTTACTCTCCCATCAGACATGGAAACAAAATGTATACTTTCTAATAAAAGTTAAAACATATCAAAGAGGAAAGCAGCTAATGGAACAGAGAAACATCTGATAAAAAATCTTGGAACATCAACTAGAACTTCTTCAACAAACTATAATTCAAGAAGGGCTAATGGAGACTAGTAAGCAAGAGGAACAACTACTACAACAAAGTTGGGATGAAAGAGCCATTTACGAAGAAAAGTTGTGGCAACAAAAATCCAGAATAAATTCGCTGAAATGTGGGGAAAGGAACACGACCTTTTTCCACAAAATAATGATACAGCACAGGAGGAACAACAGGATTCTGGCTCTAAAGAACCAAGAGGGTCATCTCATTCACTCTCAAGAGGAGTTGGAAACAGAGCTCACAAACTATTTCAGCTCTCTTCTCAAAGAGCCGAGGAATGATCAGGATCAGGATATCAAAAAGATCACCAAGAATATTCCCAAAATCCTCACGAAGGACCATAACAAAATGCTCCTAACGAAAGTCTCCCTTCAAGAAGTAGAATATGTGGTCATGGGAATGCCCAATGGATAAACATCCATTTTTCAAAGGATGTAATGTATGTAATTAAAAGACTGAACCGGGACATATGTTCGTTTACACTACCGTTTTGATATTGCAGACTGTTACGGTTTTACATTGTCACTTCAGAACAGAGCTTTTGGTTTTAATACAATATTTCATTACAATCTCTGTGCATCATTTTAATACTGTGATCGTGGTGTGATTATCTCGGTGTGCCAAAGACGTGGACGGGCCCTGTGTGCATGGTATACCGACATTTCATTTACGTTTTCATTGTATCTGCATTTGTGATTTTAATTTCATTTTACAGTCAAGTGTTTGAATGGCATTTGAATTCGATTTATATGTTCAGAGATTTGATTGATGCTTACGTTGTGTTTATGAATGCGTTATTAGATGTCTGTGCATGTGTTTGAATAAACCCTCTTCTGGGTTGTGAATTGTGTCCCGTAAAGGATTCGATCCAGGGTTGTTTATAAAACACTGATATGGACGATGTTTATGAGTTTTCCTTTGCATGCCTTCATTAAATATTCATGACTGTTGAATGACATTGAACAGGGGTTTCATGTTGGTGTATTTGTAAGGAGACCGAAGCCTTTAAAGATAGTTATATACAGCACGTTATGGATTGCATTTTAGCTGTTAATAGCATATGGTTTGATGCTTAGTTAAGGCTTTGATTGATAGTTTAATAATAGATTTACTCTCAACACTATACTTAGGAGTCATAGGTTTAAAGTAGATCCTTTATGCTTATATATTTTAGGCACACACCTCTAAGTATACGCACCCTGGTTGACAATTAATTTAGACCAATCTAGCACCCCTAGATAGGACACGCACCCCTAGATAGGACACTACAAGACCAAGGCCTTCTGAGCAGAGGGCCGAGGTCTGGACCTTAGAAACCGCTGCCAAGGCTCAATCGTCAGCGTGAACTCGTAGGAGCAAATCATCCACAACCAAATGACACAATGAACAGACCTCAAATGCAGCCTACCCAGTGAAGGATGGTTCTTAAAGACCCACAGAGCGACATTCCAAACGCTGAACATTCCAACGCAGGCCGACTGCACGCAGAGCACCGGAGAGGCGAATCGAATGCTCGAGATATAGCAGCTAATGGCAATTTGCAGGCCCGTATTAAGTGCTGCATTGATTTTATCAGGACGGGGGTGGGAGGCCCGTAGATCGCCTCTACAGCTGGCGGATCTGGGCTGCCACTTGCCCGGTGGGGAGGCCGCCCCCTCATTAATAACACATTTAATCACCCGCATCCGGGGAATCCCTTGAGTTTTTAGTGTAAATCCCTTGGATTTATTATTTCATTGGACTTATAATATCAATCCCTTAAGTTTATTAATATAAGGATTCATGTTCATAGGGTATACTATTATTCATAGGTTTTTTTAATCATTGCTATTAAGTAATAATCCATATAACTTAAAAAAATAAATAAATAATATAATAATAAATTATATTATATTATATTTAATATAATTTTGTTTTTATTTAATAATATTTTATTATTATTATGTTTATTAATTAAGTTTCGATAATAATAATTAATTGTTATTTTATATTTATTAAGTATTATTAAATTAATTTATTATAATAGTTAATTATTATTATTTAATTATTTAATATTATAATTAATTAATAATAAAATTATGAATTAATTAATTAATATATGTAATGAATTTATTAATTATTTAGCACACTCCATTCTTGACTTATTAAGCCAACCCAACTATAATGATCTTGGAGCGCTCTTTCCCTTCTCTTTGATCACAAAAACAAGATTTTGAAGAATCACAATTAGACTCTTTTCTTTTCTTGAGGCCCAATAGACCACATTGGTCTTAGTGAACATTAATCATCATCATCATCATAATATATTGAGCATACATGTAAGTATATCCCAGATTAACGACCCTGAAATGTGAGAGACCAACGGTGGAGGTCACGGCGGGCCCCTCCACGTACTCCTTAAACAATTATATTTATATAAAAAAAAATTCTTGGCAATCCAATGACAAATCAACGAGTGAAACCACGGTTTCAATTGGTTGTATTGGATTGCTTGGAGGGCAGGTTTTTGGCACATTCCTCTGAGCCGATATGAAATAATGTGAACACAGGTTAACCTAATGGTGGGAACAACTCCAGTCATATCATCTGATCCTCGTTAGTGTGCGTGCATCTCTGCATCCGATATGTGTGAAATGAAATGAAATAAAATTATTTTAATGTATAAATATATTTTTGGAAGAAGTCACATTGAAGATTTTGGTCGACGCGTTTCGAACCAACAAGTGTGGTTCATCTTTAGGACACGATGAAGAGATATATCTAGGAAGAAGGTTAAATAAAGAGACATGTCAACATAACGACTAGAAGGAAACGACTATATTTGACCAGGGGAGGAAAAAGAAAAAAATTAATATTAATTTATTAATTGTTTATCTTAATATCTCTATATATTATAACTTATGAAATCAAGTTTATATTGACTAGGTTTTTTAATACATATTATTAATATATTACTTATTAAATCTCAATGGCTATAATATTTATTTAATTTATAAAACGCTTGTTATTATGTTATTTAGTTTTTTAACCACTAATGATATAAATTTTAATATCATTAAATAATACTAATATTCATATCACTAATGCTAATAATTAAATAAGTATTATGTATTATTATAATAATTTGTATTTAATATAATAAAATGATCAAATCTTCTGGGCTTATTATTAATAAACAATGTTTACTATTATATTATTATAATAGTTTTTTATTATTTAATGCTACTAATAATAATACTTAATAATATTAATTATTTATATTCTGCGCGATCTAAAACCTGCGAGCGTGCCCGCTTTCTGCGTGTCCTGAACCCTGCGTGCGTGTCTGCCAAGGGATTTGCTGCAAGCTGCGGTCGACCTAGCTGGATCTGCTGGCTCTTCATGGGTTGCTGACTCCCCCTCAAGGGTATTCCTCTCCTCCTCCGCCTTCCGCCGTTGAAGCCTTTAGAACCTTGTTGGCCTCTCTGCGCAAGAAGAAATGCATGGAAGTTGCAAAGTTTGTGAAAAAACTAGAAGATATCCCCGAGATCGCCCTTCCGCCTGAAGGACCGATCCAGGTAGCCTTGTCTCTGGCAGATCGTGCTCTGGTTGGTCAGTTTACAGGACTTTGGCCTTCCCCGAAATCAACTGAGAACTGGGTCGCTAGGAACTGGGCACCTTTGATAAAAAACAAGGTAACCTCTTACTTCCTCGGAAGAGGATATTTCTTATTTGAATTTTCTGCAAAAGAGGACAAAGATCTCATTTTCAGGAATGGCCCCTACTTCATGGGCCCTCAAGGTCTGTATTTAAATAAATGGACGCCAGACTTTGATCCGGCAGTGGATGTGCCTGGTGTGGGTAAGACTCCCTAATCTTCCACTTCATTGTTGGAACTGAGACTCTCTGAAGCATACAGGAAATACCCTTGGGAAATTTATAGACAAAGTCAATAGCAAAGATCAGTATAACTGTGCCAGAAGCTGTGTGGAGGTAGATTTGGAGGTTGGACTACTAGAAGCCATCAAAATAGTTGTAGGTCCCTGGACTCATGTATAGAAACTGGATTATGAGCAGCTACCGTTCAAATGCTGAAAGTGCCACGTCTACAGACACTTTGCCAGAGACTGCTCGTCCAAAGGGGTGGAAGAAAAAGGGAAGGAAGAAGGATGGAATCGGGCAAAGCGTTCCAAAACTTCTCACAAGAAGAATGCAAATGCAAATACGAAAGCTCCCCAAGCGGGTCCTGCTCAGAAACCATCCATAGACAACCAAGGGAACAAATTCGAGATCCTTGGATCTGAAATCATGACTACGCAGGAGACAGAAATCCCAAAGGAGGCCTCTCCATCTAAAGCCTCCCCCTCCACCAAAAGTGTACCAGAGAGATCCAAAGGGAGGATATCAGAAGAGGAGGAGGAAACCCAAGAGTCTGAGGAATCGGAGGAAGAAGGGGAAATAGGTGAATCACAGTCTTCTCCTAGAAGATCTACAAGAGGACGCAAGTCTGCAAAGGAAAAAAGAGAACAAGAAACTTATAAGGAAAATCTCCAAGGCAGCCAACAAACGCTAGAGAAACTCCTAGCAAAAACCCCAAAGATGAAGAGGATCCAAACCCAAGGCTCCAAGGGAGCTCTTCACAGCAAAAGTAAATGATGAAGATAGTCTCCTGGAATTGTAGGGGAATGGGCACCAAAGCCAAGGAAGAAGCAATGAATAGTTTAATAAGACTGGAAGCCTCAGACATCCTTCTCACCCAGGAGACTAAATTGGAGAACTCAGCTTTCCTCCAAGCAAGCAAAATTTTTTGGAATAAAGACGAAGCACAAGCAACCTCTGCCCGTGGACCATTGGGAGGACTTGGGACGCTCTGGAATCCTAATAAGTTCTCATTAATCTCTAAGTCCCTGAACACTCATTGGATTTTTTTAAAAGTGCAGCATTTAGAATCTAAGGAAATTATTTGCTTGTTCAATGTATATGCTCCTAACAATGCAGGTGAGAAAAAATTATGTTGGGACTCCATAAAAAGCTTGGCAGATCTAGAGAACTTGGAGAATATAATCATAGCCGAAGACCTCAACCTCACTCTCCTCTCGTCAGAAAAATGAGGAGGCAGTATCGTCAGGGATCCGGTAAGAGAATTAGTGGAAGACCTCATGCAGGATTGGGATCTGATAGACATTAAGCCGACTACTGGTAAGTTCACTTGGTCAAGCAAGAGAGTTGGTCTAGGTTACATAGAGGCAATACTTGATAGATTTTTGGTTCAAAGCTCCTTCCTACTTCTTGGATTAGAGGCTAGAATGCGCATTCTTCAAAGCAGCGTATCAGATCATAAGCCCATTAGCCTAGAGCTGCTAACCCCCAAGGATCTGGGGCCTATACCTTTCAGATTCAGCTCACTCTGGACCAAAGAGGCAGACTTCATGGAAAAGGTCAGAGACCGCTGGAAAGATCCAGTCAAGGGCTTCGCCTTTTTTGTTTGGGAGGAAAAACTCAGAAGGGTTAAAGCCATGCTGAAAAATTGGGCCAAGACCCTGGCCAACCCTGCTACGGAAAGGAAAAAAATACAAAGTGGTCTAGAAAGTCAGCATCTCCATCTAGAAGCAGCTGAAATTACTAAAGATGAGTTGGAAAAGGAGGCCCAACTTCAGCAAAGTTTCCACAAGGGCTGTCTGGCAGAAGAAGAATATTGTAGGCTCAAGTCCAGGAGTCTTTGGCTCAAATCTAGCGACAGAAACTCCTTTTTCCATAAACAAGCCCAAGCCAGGAAAGGGCGCAATTCCATCACTGAAATTAAAGAAGATAACTGCACCCTGAAGGTCTTTGTCAGCATAAAAAAGGCAGCCTCAGAGCACTTTGAGAAGCTGTATAGGGAAGACATAGAAGCTGGTCAAAAAGATATTATGTTGAACGCTGTCCCTAGCCTTATCACCTTCAGAATGAATCAGGCACTTGAAGGCAAAATTACTCAAAAGGAAGTCATGGAGGCCCTCTTCGCAATGGACCCCGATAAAGCCCCGGGACCGGATGGTTTTACTCCTAGATTTCTCCAGACCTGTTGGCAAATTGTTGAGAAGGAGTTCTTCAAAATGATTCAGAAGTCACAAGACTGTCAGAAAATTGGAGGCTGTACAAATTTAACATTCCTCGCCCTCATCCCCAAAGAAAAAGGAGCAAACTCTTTCAGCAGATTTCACCCAATCTCCTTATGCAATATTGGGTAGAAAGTGATAACCAAAGTGATAGCTAACAGGTTGAAGAGAATTCTCCCCAAAATCATCCCGGAGAACCAAGGTGGATCTATTCATGGCAGGCAGCTTGTGGACGATTTCGTTTTGGTCCAAGAGGCGATTCACTCCAGCCTACACCGAAAAGAAAAAGGTATGGTTATTAAACTAGATCTAGCAAATGCTTTTGATCGTGTTAGACATAGTTTCTTGTTTGATGTGTTGCAAAAATTGGGGTTCGGTCAAAATTTCATCAAGTGGATTAGAGCCTGTATTTCAGAACCTTGGATTGCCCCCCTGGTGAATGGTAGGGCTGCTGAGTTTTTCAAAGCCTCTAGAGGGCTGAGGCAAGGGTGTCCCCTTTCACCCCTCCTATTCGTGCTACAGGCTTCCGTCCTCAGCTTTTATCTGGAAAAAAAGCAGCAAGATCAAGACATTGCTAACATGTGCATTGCAAGAGGGGTAAAAAGCATCAATCACGCCCTCTTCGCTGATGATACCTTACTGCTGGGGGCTGCAACTCCTCATTCAGCAATTAAATTCAAAGAAGTACTGGAAGAACACTGTAAGGCTTCGGGCAACGTATTAAATAATGGAAAATGCCATATCTACTGTTGGAATATTCCTGCTTCAACTGCAAGCTCCAATGCTAGATGTCTAGGCTTTGCAGCCTCAACATCTTGGTCCTCATTTAAATACCTAGGATTGCCCATCTTCCACAAGAGGGCCTTGAGCAAAGATTGGTATCCCCAGTTAGACAAATTCAAAGCAAAAATGTAGGCTTGGGGATCCTCTTGGCTCAACATTGCCGGAAAATCCGTGTTCATTAAAGCAATGCTTAGCAACCTTCCATTATTCAAATTCTCTACTCTCTTGGAGCCTGTGGGAACCATTAAAAAGATGGAGGAACTAATCAGAAAGTTTTTCTGAAAAGGAGGCAAACAAAACGAGAAGAGGATTCCCCTAGTCAAATGGGAAATAGTCACCAGACCAATTCAGGAGGGAGGACTAAACTTCAAAGACCTCAGTGTTCAAAACTTAGCCATGGGAGCCAAATTGATTTGGAAAATCATAGCTCCAAATACAGGTTGGGTCCAAGTTGCACTATGGAGGAAATACTTCAGAGGATCGAGACTTAGATGCCTGGATCAGCCCAAAAATCAACTCAGAAGCCCTTTCAGCATGATCAACAGCAAAATTGGCTCATTGATAAGAAATCATTCCTATTGGATTCCAACAAATGGGAAATGCATCAATCTGTGGAATGACAGTATTCTGAATAGACCCCCACTGGCACAATCGAGAGACATGATAGAGTTGAAACGATGGATGATAGAGGCTAGCATCAGCACACTGTGGGACCTCTCAAACTGGAATTGGGATGTTTGGATGAGTTGGAAACAGCTCCCAGTTCCACCCGCCTTTCAATCAGAACTGGCAACGTTCACCACGAAGATGCACGGGCTGGCTCCAATTCACGCACACAGGCAGGATGTGAGAGGTTGGGGCTCGAATCTGGCAGGTTACACGGTAGCTTAGGGCTACACTAAATGTCTGGAGCGGCCTCACGTGCCTCCCAATCCTGCCCCCTGGGTAGGCATTTGGAAACTCCCTTCAATTCCAAAAGTCGATCACTTCTGCTGGCCTCTTTGCCACCAAAAAATTCTAACTAAAGATAGGCTTCAGAAAAGGGGCATCTCTGGGCCTTCAAGATGCTCGCTTTGCAAGGAAAACTTGGAATCCGCCCTCCACCTCATGATTGAGCGCAAGTTCATAGTTTTCATATGGCGGGAGCTTCTTGGTTCTTGAAAGTATAAGTTCATCTTCCCCTCCTCAGTTTCGGATCTGTTTGCGGGTTGGATGGCCAAATATTTAGGACCATATCCAAAAAATAAAACAATGAGGGCAGCTTGGAGTGTTTTGCCTAAATTCATCAGCTGACAAGTCTGGTTGGAAAGGAACAGAAGGATATTCCGAAACAAGGAACAAGACTTCAGAATAGTTGCCAATTCAGTGAAAAGTCAGCTAGTCGAGTGGCTGGGAGACAAAGGAGATGATTCAAATCTAACCAGCAGGACATTGATCTGGAAACTGCCCTCCATTTCAAATTTCAAAAATCGAATAGAATTTCTCCAACTCCCAAAGATTGGCAAGTCAGGAAAAACGAAGAAGATTTTCAATCTTGGCTATCTAATCAATCACTTCCCTCTCTCTTCTTTGATGGGGCAGCCAAAGGGAATCCAGGAATTGCTGGAGCTGGAGGGCTCATCATAAACCCAGATGAAACATCTGCGCATAGATTTGCTTGGGGATTAGGCCATTCCTCAAGCATACAAGCTGAAGCGATGGCCCTTTTTCAAGGAATCAAACTCCTCAAAGAGCTGGACCTCAAGGAGGCAAATGTCTTTGGGGATTCCAAGGTTATCATCAAAGCAGTGGCGACCAATTCTAATCCAGCAGACCTGCAACTAGCAAGGATAATTACAAGGATTAAAGGCATGGCAAAGTCCCTGAATCTGAAATACTTTCATGTTTTGAGAACAAATAACAAAGAATCAAACATTGAGGCAAACAAGGTAGTTCAATTAGTGGCCGGTACTATTCTTAGAGATAAGGAAATCCTTTGGGACCTAATCCCCTAAAGAGCCATGTTTTACTGCATATTATTGAATCAGTTTGTTTGTATTTTTCAGCTCGGGAAATCAACAACAAAAGTACACTATATTAAATGTAGAGGAGGAGCCTGATAAGCGTAGGCATTATGTTCCTCTTGCTAGAAAGACATGCATAAATCAACTTCTCTTTTTGTAACCGAACTTGTGGCTCTTAGCCAATCAATTAATGAAATCCCATAACCGTTTTTGTAAAAAAAAAATAATATTAATTAATTTATATATGTAGCAATACTATTAATACTAATACTAAAAAAAAAGGGGACAAAAGGTTAAAACACAGACAGACAAAGACGAAGGAAAAACTAAGAAGAGAGGGTGAGAATCTAGCAGCGACTAATTTGTCAACTGTCATCCCTATTAATATTACTGGAATACCTCTCAATTTCAATGGCTTCCCTAAACTTACGATGATGAAAATGAGGAATCTTAGCGATAACTCTAGCCTCCTCAATGCATACATGATGCTTGGTCTTCTTTGCATGTTCGACCAAAGCTGAAGATTTCGTCCTCCCATGCTTGATATCAACCGTATGTTCCTTAATCCTTTGGTTAATAGAACGCCCGGTTTCACCAATGTATGAGGTTCCACAGGAACAAGGGATGATATAAACACCTTTCATATTCATCAGGTTCACCTTATCTTTGACAATATTTAGGGAGCTTCTAATGGTGCTGAGGGGTCTAAAAGTTGAGGTAATATTATGCTTTTTCAGGATTCTCGCAATCTTGTCTGTCATCTCTTGGATGAAGGGGAGGTGGACACCTGAACTATGATCAATGGGTTTTTTCTTGACCTTGGGACCCTTACTCGCTTTGAGGAAAGCTTGGACACCTTGCTGTTTACTATAACCATTCCAAATAAAAACATTAAGGAGATGAGACTTTTCTTTAGAAAAGTGGTTGCCATCAGAAATTCTTAGAGCACGAGTGATAATGTGTTGAGAACACCTATCTTCTGAGCAGGGAAATGGTGGGAATTTGCATGAAGACACTGCTCAGTGTGAGTCTTGTTTTGATACACAACATGGGAGAAAGATCCATCAGCTTTCCCAGAAATGAGGACATCAAGAAAAGGAAGGTAGCCATCGAATTCACGCTCCATCGTAAACTTAATGGAATTAGACTAATTATTGAGATGTTGGAAAAAGAGATCTAATTTATCATGCCTGTGCTGCCATATGGTGCAGGTATCATCAACAAATCTTTTCCAAAGCTTAGGTTTAAATAAAGCAGAGGATTTTCTGCCATTAATCTCCTCAAGCTTGATCAATGGCTCTCCGTGATGTTTTCCACGCTTAATTTACACCACATGTCCCTAGTCAGCTCTTTAGCGGGTGTTTACGTCTTCTACGTGGCCTGGGGTCCTCCTGCATGATGTCTCTCGGTGCCGTAGCCCGTGGCCACCAATTCTACGCCCTGCTTGAGACTTACGGTTCATGGCCTTTTGGTCCGCCCGTGTAGCTATGCTCACATCGTGCCTCTGCCCAAAAGTGTTCAATGACGTTGTGATCTAGAACTATGTGTTACTCTCGGCCGGGTAAGGAAACAAATCAAGGGTTCTGCCTAGAACCTCCTCACGACACTCCCAATGTTGTCGGCCTCAAACCACTGTATAATGCTGCGAGTTGAATGCATTCGACGGATTGGTAGGGGTTCCACCCTGGGAACCCTGCCCGGAATCATAAAATTAATTTAGTTGTATATGTCAATTAACCTTTTATAATGTTATCCCCAATTCAACAATTTAACTAATCATGCACGCTTGTATTATTATTATTTCTCTTAACACTCCCTCCGTATGTATTTATATATACATATTTTTATAAAATGAACCATATAAAAACTGATAACGGTAATCATAAGCCAAAATTATGGATTCCTCCTCATATTTTTTTTCATTTACACAAATTCAATCTTACTGAGCCTCTTTGGCTATTTTCCGGGGAATTTCATTCAATTTCACTATTATACTTTCCTCAAATATTTGGTAGGCATCTTAATTTTTTCTCATTTTGTCCCATATCAAGCCCAATGTCGTAAATTAAGTTATTATTTCACCTTGTAACAACCCCAACCTCCTATTAAGGAACACTACCACAATCACACTCCTCACTCTAATATAATTAATTTTTTCTTTCAGAAGAAAAAACTAGCAAGTATTTATACTAAAGAGAAACCAATTACATATATACTTGTGTATCCAATTTGACAATTCAACCAAACCAAATTGGGAAGTAACATCTATAGACATTATAATAGAGATTTAAAACATATCCTTCATCGAAAAAAAAAAAAAAAAATCATTTTTAAGTGATATATATCCTACCACCTAAAATGTCCACTCAAGTTTCAGAAAAAAAACATCTTGAAAAGAGACATAAAACACACAAAAAAACCCCATAAGCTTCAAAATGTTGATTTGTCCTTCTTCCTGCTAGTTGCCTTCCATGGTGGTACAATAGAAGATGAGACCTTCTGGGTCTTGCAAACCCTATTTTGAGAGATCATCTACAACCTTATTAGCCTCCCTGAAGATACGTGTAATAGTATAGCTCCCAAAAAGACCAAGTAAAGCATTGATGCAGTTCCTCCATCCTCGTAGATCCAGTGGGTCAAAACTTGTAGCTCCCTTGAAGCCATTGATGATGCTCTGTGAATCTATGAAAATATAAATGCTTTGTATCCATTTTTCTCTGGAAAACCACAACAGGCCCCAGAGGGTAATCATTTGTGCTCTGGTGTTTGTTCAATGCCCAACACTCTAGTGCAATCGATAACAAGTATGCTCATCCAAGCGGAGCCATCCCCCACAACCACATTTTCTGCTAGGCGCCGCCTTGTCAAAATATCTTGCTGGTAAAATAATGCAAGGGGATGTGAATTGCATGGACATGTCCCGGACGCGAGGGCACTTTGGTTCCATGTGATTTATCCATGATACAATTTTTGCACATACATGGTGTATGCAGGCAGGTTTCCCATGAAAAATACATTTGTTGTGTGCCTTCCATATTTCCAATAGTATGAACAAGGGAATGTAGGAACTGGTTCCACCCCTGGCAATATCCCATCTCAGACAATGTTCTATGGATAAAAAAATCCTAAAGGGTAACATGTAAGAAGAAAGTATGATAGACCAAACATGTAAAGAAAAGCTACAATGAAGGAACACGTGTGATACTGATTCTTCGCTCGCCGGACACAAGACGCAGCAACCCGATCCAGTGAAACCATTTTTGCACAAGTTATTCCAAGTAAGAATATGATCCCGTCATACCAGCCAACAAAATAAAATCACTTTTAAAGGTGCATATGACTTCCATATTGTTTTGTACCAGGGGGCGTATTCGAAACCCTGTAGAGAGAGGTGTTTGTAACATTTCGCCACCACCACCGAGTGGTTTATTAGACACCCCTCCCAAGTGAGGAAATCTCCATCTAAAATTTTACATAGACCAGTCTACGTTAACTTGTTTACAAAAACATTCCAAATTTGGGCTATATGTCTTGTCATGTCAAGCTACTCTGCCCCCTTCCATGTTAGATGTGTCCCGTTCCACTCATTGATCACATGTCCCAAGAAAAACATACCTTGCTGATGTAGAGCTTCCAGGATGCGCGCCAGAAGTCCAGAATCATTGTTTAAGCCAATGATGCCATCTCTTCCTATCAAGATCTGATTGCCCCCTCCAAAGGCCCATCTAATGTGTTGTAGAAAGGGTAATTTGGCTTTTTGGAAACTCCTCCAGATGTAAGAGCCCTTTTTAATGTCAATTTCACCTATGTGAAACCAGTCCGAAACAGGGTTTCCTTGTAGGTATTTTTTGCTGAAAATCCTCTGTATAGTGTCATCGCCAAACAAAAACCTCCACATGGACTTAATGAGGAGAGATTTTCCAAAGGTTTTTACATTGAGAATTCCCCATCCATTAATGTCTTGTGGCCTGGTGATGTCATCCCATTTTATCAATTTTTTCCCTTCCGGTCCCAACCACAAAAAATGGACCATTATAGATTTAATTTGATTTCTAATGTGCATAGGCAAAGCAAAAAGGTACATCCAATATATTGCCATCTGCTGTAAAACCGATTGTATCAATGTGAATCTGTCTCGTAAGGATAGAGTTCGGTGTGTCCAACATCCTAGTTTCTTCTTGAATTTATGCAACAACCAATACCAATCCAGTACATGGTATTTATTTGGCTTCAACCTGTATCCCAGATAAGTGAAGCCGTCATGAAGCGGTTTGTAGGAAACCCCAAATAGGTTCACTATTTGTTTTATTTCAACGATATTACCATTTGAGTGGATAAGTACGAAATTATGCCCATTGGAATTCAAGCCAGATGCCAAATCAAAATGACGGAAAATGTGGAATAAATCTTCCCATTCAAAAACAGACAACATGCCAAATGTTAAAATATCATCAACAAAAAATAAATGGGTAATGCAAACCTCTCTGTTCATCTACACACCCCGAAAATGCCCTCTTGCCTTTGCCCGAGTTATCTTTCAACTAATCCCGTCCATGACAAGTATGAAGAGGAGCGATGAGAGTGAGCATCTTTGTCACAATCCCCGACCAACCCTAAAAAAATCCCTGGGCAATCCATTTATGAGAATTTCCAGCCATGCGTGTGATACACACGCCATGATAAATTCAATAGTGTAAATAGAGAGTGCAATCTTCTGTAAAACCATCTAGAGAAAGATCTAGTCAACAATGTCATAAGCCCGTTGTAAATCAATCTTCATCACCACTATACCGAGTTTCTTCAAATGAATAGTGTGTATACATTCTCGAGAAATGGAAATAGCATAATGAATGGATTGGTTTGGAAGGAATGCAAATTGTTCGCTAGAGATATGCGCTGAGAGGGAAAATTTTAACCTCTCCACGATGATCTTGTATATGAGTTTGTATGTAATACTACACAAGGAGATATGCCGAAAATACAAGAAAGTGGAAGAGTCAAAGACCTTTAGAATCAACACAATAAAGGTGGACTTAATGGCCCTAAGGATGAACCTCTCGATTCTCGATTCCTCTACCATCGCTAGTAATTCATCATTCATAATATCAAATAAATGTAGAAAAAGATCCATCATCCAACCATCCGGGCTTGGACATTTATCTCTGGCAAGGGATTTAAGGACAAAAAGGAGTTCTTCTATCCAAACCGGCTTGTATAAAGTCTCATTTGCCTCAGCATCAAACATGATGGGATATTCCTCCACTCCCCATAAAATCTCCTCATTCCGTGTCTCCTCCTTGGCCGTGAACAAAATTTCGAAATATGTGACCGCTTCCCTTCGAATCTCATCATTTGAGTATACCTTATCGCCATTTCCCCCAGTGATATTCCATATGGCCTTGCGATTCCTCTGTTGATTTGAAAAGTGATGGAAAATTTATGTGTTACGATTCCCCTCCCAGATCCAGATAGCTTTGCTCTTCAATCTCCACGTGGTTACCTGGATTTCTAGAATTTGCTTCTTCGCGGTGTCCAAAAAATTTAGTCTGTTCAGGGGGCGACTATGTAACAAAGACCTCTCCAATCTGGCGGATCTGAGCCATCCCAACTTTCAATTCCCATAATAAAGCCGC
>APFE030508684.1:0-11180 GCA_000404065.3 Pinus taeda | reverse complement strand
TGAAAGATCTCTATAATTGGTAAAGTTGCCCTATAGAGAAGAGTTAAAAGGAGTAGAGAGCCCCTGATAAGGGTTCCATGCATTAGAACAGGGAGAAAAATTCCGGGAAGAACTGATAGATGAATACGACGTATTCCGTTATTTACTGAAATCAAAATTTATTCCCGGATCCTAACCCACTAACTGCAGGGTTTGTCCAACTTTGAAATAGATTATAACTTTGACTCGTAGAGGAAAAAGGTATCAATTCGAAAGTTGGATTGGAATGTGGTATATGATCACCCCTAAATGGGAAACTCCAAAAAAAATCTGATACACATTCCATGGATGTGGAGGCAGTTGATTGAATACTTAAAGGAATTGAAGGAATCGCACTACTCTGCATTCCAAAAGGGAAAAAACCAATGCCAGAGGAAACAACTTGAGAAATTCCACTTGAAGATGGAAAGGAAGTGGAATCAAATATAGTAGTGCAAGGATTTATGGTAGGTATGGAAATAGTTCCTCCTCCTTGATGGATATAGGAGTTTGCATACTTGTGGCACTTGTTGTTGATGCCATGTTTCCAGTAATGGTCATCGAAGGAAAAGATCGATATAGACCTGGGCTTGAAGGCCTGTTGGCTGGGGTTTCAATGTATAATAAAACATCTAGATGATTAGGAGGAAGAGGAGAATTAGGAGCCACAATAGACTCATAATGCTCTTCAACCTCAATATTGTCTTCCGACTCAAAGAGGACTTAAGAAAGAACTGTATTGTTCCTCTCTTACTCTATACTTGTACAAGGTCTATCTTGTGAATCAATAACTCCAATCAGAGGATCAATCTCCAATGGGCCTACTGCCACTGGTTGAAAACCATTGGGAGTTTTGCTC
Source organism: Pinus taeda (assembly GCA_000404065.3). NCBI lineage: Eukaryota > Viridiplantae > Streptophyta > Pinopsida > Pinales > Pinaceae > Pinus > Pinus taeda. The sequence goes on along the minus strand of APFE030508684.1, from coordinate 10,303 downwards.
CTACGCCTTTGAGGAGAAGGCTAAGGACTCATAGGTGATAGTCCATGAAGTCTCCTGGACTGACAAGCTGGTCGATGAGCCAGTTTGAATTATTTTAAATATATTTACTTAAAGACTCAAAAAAAATGTAAATCTAGGCCAACTAGGAGCAAAGAGCACTCTCCAAAAAGTCCCTAAAGATACAAGCAATCAAACAAATTTCAAGTATTTCTACTTCGGGTGATTAGGATTGGACACCAAAATACAAGGAAGTCAAAATCAAGGGCCTTCCAAAAATAGTCTGGGGTAATTATGCCCCAAACCTAGTAGCAAATGTATCATAAGTAGTTACGCTGACCTACGGACAACAGCCTTTCCCAGTGCAAGCACCCAAGCTTTGCAAGGGTACCCTCAAGAAGTATTGTTCATCTAATTCCTTCCACATTATTTACCTATAGGTTACACTCATGCTAGATTGATGAAGGATGCCTTAATGCCTTCCTTCTAGCAGATCTTTTCCCATCGACTTCGGCCCATTTCTCTAGGAAAGAGATCTAGAGTCTGTTTGGAAATATCTTAAGGTTTGCAGTCATCAGTTGGAGATTCCTTCGCTATCGACAGTGGTAAAACATCATTGTCTCCCAATTGATAGATTCTTTCAAGTGTTTGACTACAACTCATTTATTCACACTTGTTAGATTATAAAGGGTACCTTGACTCTCATCATCATTATCTGTGAGTAGCCTCAAATTTGTTAACGATATACATAAATGACTAGTAATCAAACAATTTTTCACATGGTTGACTTCATATCATTCATTCCCATTTTGTAGAAATGTACCATGGCAGTGAGTGAAGACCTTGGGTTTGCATTAGCATGTCTTGGTTCACTTGTTAGTTGCTCTTCTTTCTGCTAGTTGATGCAATTCACCTTATATGTTGCAGTTCCTTATAGCAACATCTTATAAAATTGCACCCGAGTTGAAATGTAGTACCATTAGATCCATCATGTTCACTTGGTACTATTTGGATCAGTTTCTTGACTTCGGTGATCAGTTTCATACTTCAACATCATTAATCATCTCTTTATATGTGATATTCAGACATGTAATTTCTTGATTATGATCAAATGATCCATTATGTATTTTTAGTTCCTTTATAATTTCATGTATAAATGCTTTAATATTTCTAAGCATGAGTATGCCCACCTCAAACAATAATTTCTTTCTGATCTCTTTTACTGGCATGGCAAGCTGAATTCTGGTGAACTCCTCCTCGGTCTCGACATGATTCCTTCCACACACTTAATACATTTTGGCCATCATGTACCCCTTCTGACCTCATATATTAGTGGGCATCTATTATAGCACCATTTTCCACTCTTCGTAGATATAATGCTCTGATTATGGCCTAGGGCAACCCCTCCTTCTAGACTTGGTCCAAAATTTAAAAACAGTGTTTTATTCCCTATACGCTACTTTTCCCTAAGATAAAAGCATGTACATGCAGGTCAGAAGATACCAAACCCATGTACATGTGTTAAAAAACTTAAAAAAATTAAATTTATTTAATTTAGGGTGGAGTTCATGGTTTTCACCTGTTACTCACCTCATATTTCCTGTGGCTTAACTATTTCCCAACTGAAAAGACTAATTTGTAGAAGTATAAATAAACCTCCATGGGAAGCCCTTAAGGGATAAGATATGAAATATTGATACTATATTGAGATGATTCCACATCAAGTCTAACAAATCCCTATGCCTCTTGCACTCCCCAAAGCTTCATGAAACCCTTGTTTCCTTGTTGTAGATATCCTTCATCTTACTTGAGATATCCTTGTATTGGTGATGGAGAAAGATTGTTGAAGGCAAGGAAAGGATGGATCTAGAGGATGGTTCTGCTCGGAGATGGAGAAGGACTTAAGTCATATTTTTCCACTTTACTTGTAGCTACCTTCAATAAAATGAATGTTTTTCTCTTTCTGATATTAAATGTGTTTGTGCGTCAAGTTATGTTGTGATTCATTTATTAATTTTATATTGATGTATACCAACAACACTCCCTTACAAGATATCATATTCCATCCTTTTGATCTCTACGATGAGGGATCCATATATAGATGATTGCAGGGGGTGAGTCAACTTCTGGGATGTTTGATTAGTCTCTTCTCTCTGATAGTTCTTGATTCCACTTGGAGATTGATGATCTCTTACTCATCCTTGGGCAAATTCAGAGAGGCAAGTGTCACAGGAGAAGTTTCCGGAAGATTGCATGATCATCCACCTTGCAAACTATCACTGCCATTTGTCTACTCTCGCCTATCACACCCTATAGAAGAGATTTGTAGTATGCATCACACTTTTTGCACTAAGCAGGTGGGATGCATCACACCCTCTGTAGTGAGCAGTCTATATGGTCCAATTTTGACCAGTTCTAAGCAGTTTTCCGTGGATAACTTCTGGGAGATGATGTAATCAGTTGACCTTATTCCTTTAGGGTATGAAACAACACTTTTAGTGACTCAGAAGCCCTTGGTTTATGGACAAATGTGGTTGGGGTTTCAGTGCCCAAATATGTCTATAACAGTTGCCCCCTAAAGCATGAGGTCGTAAATCTTTTGATGTCGGGTGAAATGCTTTATCATGAGGATCCAAGGTTTTTCAAATTGGAAGGAAACCTGTAATAAGATACAATACAATACATTATCTTCATAATAATTTCATGATCTCGCTGACACGATCATTTCCATTCTCAGCTTTATAAATTCATTTTCATGTACATAGGACAGACAACCATCTGTGTGGCAGAATGATGATTCCAATAGAGCCATCATCCTTTGATTTGGATGATCATGTGTGCAGCAATGATGTACATTTGATGTCTTTATTTTCCTGAATATATCATAGCCCAGATGGATGAAACTAGATCTGGGGTCTTCAAACTCGTTCAATATTCGCCCGAAGTACAAGTCGATCCATGTGAAAATATGTTATGGAGTCAAACATGGAAAGACATCGCCTGATTACTAACCAATGATGTAAGCTCTTAACAGGCATCAGAGGAATCACCGATAATGATGATGACCCTCAGGGTATGATAGTACAATTCACACGGTGTGAAAATGGGACTTGACATTGAACACCATGCAAAATCTTTTGGTCGAAGGCCATTGATGTAAATGTGTCACCTAAAGTGAGAAACTTGCCATTGAGGCATGCAAACTTCAAAGTACTAAAAGGGTTGTTCCTAGGTCGACTTCTTGGATAATGAGCTATTGTCAACAAGAAGTGACCCATCATAGGGGGGCCTTAATGAATCCCACATCTATGACATGGAACGGAGAAAATGAGTTTGTGGAGGTGAAAACGATCTGATGATACAGGGATCAAGGTGGTGGTCATGAAAGAATGAAGTGTGAAGGTATTGTAGCAGGTGAGACACAAGATTGGTTGGTGAATTCTCTGATCAACCTCTCTTGAACATATTGGCAACATTGAAATGGATTGGTAGCATTAACCCTAAAGATGGATGGTACAATGGACCAATGGTAGTATGACTGGTGAACGGAATAACCCAACCTGACTCAATCATGGTGACGGAGTGGAAATGTCATGTTCAAAAGTGACTCGCTACCAATAAAGTTTCTTCAAGTTTTCTTCCCAATTTTCCCCAGTCATTGCTAACCAATACCTCTTTATTTTTATCAAGTTTGAGGAGGATAACATATGCTTGTTCTATAATTTTCCCTTCAGACAAACCTGTCGCTACCTTTTAATGAGCCTAGCGACAGTTAAACTCCTTCTTGTCCCTATGGACAAGTTTGTCGCTATTGGTTTTAACGAGTTTAATGACAAAGAAAAATCGGTCCTTTTTCAATTTTAGAGAGTCTGAAAAGGGACGGAAAGGAAAATATAGTAATCCTTTTTCATCATATAATCCCTTAAGTTTGAAAAATTATAAAGTAATATGAAAGGGATGAATTTTCGATAGTTTTAACAAGCCGAACAAGACAACCACTCAATCTTTTTGTGTAATAATCCCTCAGGTCCAAAAAGATTAAAATCTAGAGGAGGGATAGAAATTTAGACAGCTTTAACAAGCTGGAGAGGCCAGTTTCTCGGCAATCTTTTCATATTTTACGAGTCAGATGAAAAGAGCTTAAAGGACACTCGTTTTTGAGGAACGATTGATATTTTCGGGTAGCTACTAATTTCAAGTGAGGTTTGGAATTTTCCAATCATGGCAGTGTGACAAGGATGGATAATAGAATCACTCGTCATAGTTATTCCTCAAAAGGGCACACAATCAAATGGAGGCGTATGATTGGCTAAAAGAGAGAGGAGGTGTTTGGTCAATTTAGTGATGTCTAAATTGCAACTTTTAAATGTCAACCTGGGGCTCGTAAGTTAATGAAGTGAGGTGTACTGTATGTACTTAGGCAACTATTTCTTAATCTTTTGTCGTTTTTAACTTTTTAAGTTTGTTTTCAAATATATCTCTCCTACTGTGATGTGATGGAAATGAAATAAAGCGAGTGAAGTGTGTGAGATTGTGATGAACTTTTTATAACTTAAAATTATTCTACAAGAAAGCTTGAACAACAACTGAAATGAAATCAACTCTTAAAGGAAAATAAAGGCATCAAATAAAAGACTAATGACATTGGCCCAGTATCTCTGTTGCTGCAAGAAAATGAAGATGAAATCTATGTTCAAATAAAAACTAAGCAATGTGAAACTAAAGTAAATCTACATAAAATAAAGACTAGTCACAAATACTTTAACTTCTTTTTAGCCTCTTGTCTTTTAACTGAATATATCATGTGAGAAACAGTTAAAAATAAGCCAAGCAATTGTGAGTTCTTGAGCAACTAAACCAAGCTGTGCTAAGTGATATTTTGGTCCTTAATGAAGATATTAAATTATGGAGAAGAAACCATCAATAAGTAAACAACTTGATGTCTAAAAGTAGAAAGCAATTATGCAAATTAAAGAAATGATAGTAAGGAAATAAAGGCTGCAAAACAAGGAAGGTCAACAACATAGACAAGATTATCACAAGTGTCACTAGTTGTGAAAAAGAAAAGAAAGAAACTGTCCCGGGCACACCTAAGAAACCTGCATAACACACTGATCAGTCATGGAAAAGTGCAGAAATATAAATAAGTAGAATTCAAAATGTATATACAACTATTGTACATAATCAAAACACAGCAATCAAAGGCATTTTGTACAACTATTATACATGAAATAAGAAAAAGAAATGCAGGAAATTAAAGAGTACTATACAGGCCTTCAATAAACAGGGGCCCTCTGCCTACCCCAGCCGGTTCAATGATCAATTACACGCTCAAATGGAAAATCATCTTCTCATATATTATGCATTAAAATAGAAAGTACAGTGGGAGTTCAAAATTACATATCAGCAGCTAACAGCTAACTATCCAGCATTCAAAGACGCTTTATTTATAACAGAGGAAAGCAAACTAACTTAACGAAAACTAAGTTATTCGAGCAGCTGTGTAAAAACACGTAGTCTTGTTGCATCCTCGGATTTAGGAAATGGTCGTTGTGGGCATTCAATCTGCTGTTGGATTCACGTTTCCCACTATCTTCGTGGCTGAGGAAGATGCCACCTGTTCTTCACATGCTCTAAAATAGAACACGCAGAGCCGTGCCACTGCCAATGACTTCTGTTGACCGTAGTTGCCTCCTCATTGACCACGGGTTATGGTGACTGGTTTGGGTGAGCTGGAAGGACACACACCATGTCCTTGGTTCCACGAACTTGCCCATGTGGCTCTTCTTCCTGGAGGACACCTGGAACATATCATTTAATAAAACAGCTGCGGAATCCGGGGTTGGCTACGGAAACCGGGATCAGCTGCGAAAACCCTGTGTGAGCTGCGTAAACGCAGCACTTTGAACCAAAATTATAAACCAAACACAGTCATTAGCATAATTAGCAAAGCATGTAAAAAGTCCTAAAATACAACCATTTGAGCAATTTGATGGAGGGAATGAGTGGCAAAAGAAGGAAATGAATAGAAAAAGGAGGCTGAGAGGATGTATAAAGAAGTGTAGGTTTGAGGCTCAACATACCCCCACTGTGAAGGTGATGCATGTCCTCATGCAACCAAAACTTTGTCATTGTTTTTCAATCAATGTGCTCATATGCTTCTACCAAAACATCTAGCCTTCTTCTCTTTCTCCTTGCTGCCAAAATTGTCCTTAGTTTCTTGACTAAACACCTAAACCTCAAATTGATCAATGCCCTGCTGAGTTTCTTACATTTCCCTTTCAATTTTCTGTTCTTCTTCTGCCAGAGTCCTAAGTGAAGCATGGTATTGTCATGGACCATTTTGTCCACCTTTGTTTGTTCTTTCAATGCTTCGTTTTCTTGTTTAATATGCCAGTTCAGGACTTCTAGTTCAAACACCTCCTGTTTTAAAGAATTGACCTGTTCATCAACAGGAAATATAGTGCTTGGACCTGCAACTGATTGCTCCAAGGCCTCCAAATAATCATATACCTCCTGCTGGTCAGGGTCAACTTCAGGTGATCTTCTTGGGCTATGTTCAAGATCAAATTCTGTTTGAGGTTCTGTCTGAAAGGGACTCTCTTCGCATGGAGGAGTGGACTCAAGGTCAAGCTGATCTGGAGCCTTTTCAGGTGTAGCTTCTCCTAAATCAATGAAATGTGACTTTTTTTCTTTAGTCACACTCATTTTTCCTTTCAGTCTACTGCTTCTTCTCACTTGTATACTAGTGCTCTTTTGCTGGGCACTCTGTTTTTCTTTCTGTTTCTTCTTTGAGAGGGCAGTGGCTTGAAGTTGTGTTAGTCTATCAGCCAAGGTTTGGGAGTCTTCTTCTACTGAAGGTTTAGGTGATGGATATGATTCTTGGACAATTGTTTTCCCTTTATCCTTTTTTTGTTTTTTTTCTTCTTGGGTGGTTTCCTGAGTTTGTGCAATAGGAGGGTCTTGGGCAGCAACATCTCTTTTTGTTCTCCTATTTCCTTTTGGGATTTTAGGAGAACTGCTAGCGGAAGCTTTAGTTACTTCTTGGAAATGATTTCTGAGTAAAAACGTTTCCCATGTATCCTTGTTATTTTTCAGTTGATCCTCTATGAGAATTCTAATGAGGCCATGATGATATAAGTGGGGTTCAATATGGCCTACATTATTTTGGACAGTGGAACTCATTTTCTTTACGCTTCTTAGCAAAAAGTAGGGTAGATTGATGGCATGGCCTTCCATAAAATTCATCATAATCCTTGCCTGGTACATATACATGGTACCAAAGCGGCCCTCACATGTAATAAAATTTTGAACAAGTAATAGTAATGAAGTCCATTCTTCCTTAATTACATGTACATGAATCCCTTTAGTAAATATTAAAGTGTCCATACCTGGGTTCTTGAGCATATCCTTCCATGCCTGATCTTCTACCCCTCTGTTCTTGAACCATCTATCTCCCACCTGAGGTAGATTGGTTGCTGTGGCTATTCTGTTCTCTGTTATTGTAAATTTCAGGTCCCCTAATTCCACGGTATTTCCATTGAAGGACCGAGCAAATGCCTTCGTTACCTCTTTGTCATATCCTCTGAATTTTTCAATGAACTTTAACCATTTTTCTTTTTTCAGTGCTTCCTTCGTCTGAGGATATCCTTCTAAATATTTCAGACCTTTGGGTTCAGCTCTAAGCAGCTTTCCCATCTTCGGCTCTCAATCTTCGGCTGAAGTTTTGACTGTATATGACTGCTCAGGGAGGATGCTTCACGGAAAAACGGCTGAATTACGACTGTAAGTGGAATAGCTGCAATGAAAAGTGTTTTATAGACTGTAAGTGGGGTTTGGAACAGAGCTGTGGAGTTTACAGCGGAAATGGGAGTGAAAATAGTGTGCGTATGAGGGAGTAGAACACAAGAATGAGTTCAAATGCATGCAGAAATGGACTGATAAGGGTATGGCATAACGGCTGAATCCTTTAGAGTCGAGTGGCTTCGCACACGTATCAGTATTGGTTTCGGAAATCATGTAGTGAAGAGACGTAGTGTAATAGGTCACTTCTTTGTACGACCAATAAATGAAACCGCAGTCCCATTTTGAGTTTAAATTAAGAGTGATTATGGGACCATTAGAAGGGTATGAGGTGGATGAAGGATTATCGTGGAGGAGAAGTGGGATGATTTTTGCTGAATCATTGCATTTAGTGGCTCTTCCACGATTTAATAATTATGCATAAAATGACATTACATTGTTGTTTGGAAAATATTTTGATCATACCTTCATGAGTGTTTCCATTTGTTGATTAAGGTTGCTGATCCCTTATTGCTTTTTGATCTTGCAGGTGCCTCATATCCTTGCTGCCTTTGGTGATGATGATGTGAATCCTTTGACTGAGATTTTCCTTTGAAAACAGAGTGCTGCTAGCTGTAGAGATAGAGTCATTTCTAGCTGGGGAAACTGGTGCGAGCTGTGGAAACAATTTCCAGCTGCGGAAACTAAGACATCTCCCTTTTAACTGCACAAAGTTAGTTAGGAAAAGACTAACTGAATGAAAATAATCCTAAAAAGGATTTTTATTGATGACATGAAATGGAGTGGATGGAAAAAAATGAAATGGAATGAAGTGAAATGGAATGAAAAATATGGAGTGAAGTGAAATGGAATGAAGATGGAATGATGATGGAAAGAGAGAGATTTTTTTTTGGAAAATATGGAGTGTCATGTGTCCCTGATTTTCACCCCATATTTTCTGTATAAGACCGCCAATCTGAGATTGGTTTTCAGGCTTATACACATATTTTTTTTATTTTTTTATTTTTTTTTAATTTTTTTTTTCAATTCAGAAGAAACAAAGATTAGGCTGATGGAGGAGAAGGATTCTTCTCCACTAGCCTCATTGCAGAATTTTCTTGAAACATTTTGACAAAGTCCTCTTTTGAGAGTGGCTTATGATAAAATTTCAATCGGTGGCCATTCACAATGAGAGGAGTTTGAGACTCATCAATAGTCTTGATTCGAACTGCTCCATTGTTAAAGACTTCATCAATCTCATATGGCCCAAGCCAATGAGTTTGAAATTTCCCTTTGAAGTCTTTGAACTTTGAGTCAAACAATAAAGCCCAATCTCCTTTTTGAAACTTCTTTTCTTTGATATATTGGTCATGCCACTTAGTTCTTTGGTGCTGAACTAGATCGGTCCTTAGAATTGCATCTTGTCTTATTTCATCTAGCCCATGTAGCTGCTCCATTCTGTGCTTTTGGGCTTCTGATAGACTCATCCCCAGCTGAACTGCCATCTTGAAGGTCTTGATTTGAAACTCAATGGGGAGCAAGACTTCTTTCCCATAAACAAGTTCATACGGAGATGTCTTGTTGTGTTCCTCCATGTAGTTCTGTAGGCCCATAAGGCTTCAGGAAGCCTGTCTGCCCAATCTCTTCTGTGGAGATGAACAGTCTTGGTGATGATGCTCTCAAGAACTTTATTTGTGGATTCCACTTGGCCATTTGCTTGCGGATGGTATGGAGTAGATTTTCTATGCTTGATTTTTTATTCCTCCATCAGCCTCTCCATCAATTTAGATGTAAATTGACTTCCCTGATCTGTCACAATTTCTCTTGGGACACCAAAACGAGTAAAAATATCCTCAAAAAGAAATTGAATAACTGAATTTTCAGTGGCAGAAGGCAATGCCTTGGCTTCTACCCATTTAGTAACATAATCAGTGCAAACCAATATGTACTTCTTTTGTTTAGATGGCGGATTAATAGGTCCAACGAAATCTAAAGCCCATTTCTCAAAGGGTTCGATGAGTACCTGTGGCTGTAATGGAATTTCATTTCAAAGAGTTGGTCTCCCAATGCTTTGGCAACTGTCACACCTTCTAACATATTGCTTTGCATCTTTGAAGGGAGAAGGCCAATAATATCCTAAAGAAAGGATTTTATAATCCATCCTCTTATCAGCAAAGTTTCCACCGCATGGTTCATCATGACATGCCTTAAGGATGTCAGGCATTTCATCTTCCCGAACACATCTTCTAATCACACAATCTAGCCCTATTTTGAACAATTCATTAGAAATCCATGAATACTTTGAGCTCTCCTGAATGATTTTCCTTTTCTCATTAGGAAATAAGTGTGGAGGTAGCTTCTCTGTAACCAAATAGTTAGCAATATCTACATACCAAGGATTTTTAGTAGTTACTGCAAACAGATATTCATCAGGAAACTTATCCTATATGGGAGAATCTTCGTTAGTATTTTGGATTCTAGACAAGAAATCAGCTACTGTATTTTGTTTCCCTGGTCTATCTAA